>JACXGJ010017256.1:0-11369 GCA_016801105.1 Esox niger
CCTTACTTAGCTACCTAGCTACGCGACTCTGATGTTTACGCCTCCTCTCTCCGTTGCGCCACATGCGGTGTGAACACGAGTTTCTTGAGTGTCATTCACGCTATCCAGTCAAAGCTACTGCAGCGCTTGGGCACGTTTTTTCCCCTGGACCAATTGCAAACGAGGAAATGTGGACACCGCCTCCATGCAGTGGCGAATCACTGAACAAAACATACGTCATGGCCCACCTTCCATGTCCCACCTCAAAGCAGATCTGTTAATCAGTAATACAACCCTGGTCCTGTAGGACAATAGCAGTCCTGGTTTTTGGTTCTACCTGGTAAGCGCACTCATCTGGTGTCCTAGCTCTGAATCATGTTTAGACCACAAAAGCAAAGTAGACAGCCCCTAAACACTAGGCCCTTGAATGATGTTATACATGATTACATATTAGTGTGTTTACAAGTGCACTTGCCCAAGTAAGTGGTGACCAGAGTTTGCTAACAACTACATGGAGTCTATCCACATAGTTTCAAACATTTTGTTGTGTTGATTAAATGTGACACTTTACTGCCAGCAGCTTAACACAGGATTACAGGTCTCATTAAATAGTGAGTGATAACATCCCTGCAAGTAAGCAAAGTTGTTCTCTCGTACCCTTAAGCTAAATCAACATCCAAGTTTGCAGCTCTTGTAAACTGGATCGGCATTTCAGATGGCAATCAACCGTGCCTCCAGTCTAGATAGGGATTCCCTTCAGGGATGGTGGCTAGGGCAAGTGCCTAGGGGCTGTCTACTTTTTGAATGGATACTAGGCAATGCCCTGCAGTAAGGAGACAATAACAACAGGTGTTGTATTGCTTTGGCCTACAGTCAGCACTGTCAAATCTCAGATGACCTCATACAATGAGACATATTTTGGTGTTCATTCATTATGTACAATTATTCTGATGTTCATTCATTTGGTACAATTATACCCTAAATGCAATGATGGAACTGCTTCCTCTTTGGACACTTTCTAACTGGCTTTCCATCTACATGTTGAAAAATGCTGCCTACATATTGTATCAGTTTTTACTGGCACAAGTCCACTCATGGGTGTACAAGTAATCAATCAAACATAATTAGTTGTCATTTAATATTGAACATATTCAAATAAAGGTCTAGACTTATTTTGTAGGCTGAATGGATGCAGAATGATCCATCTCTGTTCCACACATAGGTTGCACTGACAGGCATTACACTAAATCAAGGCTAAGCATTTCAGCTCTGAGTGCTGGTCAGATCAATAAGTGGGAAAGAGGCATCATTCTTCTCTTAAGGTGGCCTGTACTATTGTGCAGCTGGAAAGTATAACCCAGTTCGACTTCAATGAGGAAAGATATTGAAACCCGTAATTGGTCTGTCCATTTCAACTCCACAGGGATTCTCTGAATAAAGCTGCCTCATTTTACTTCAGCGAATAGGCCACTTTGCCCACATGTAATGTACCGGTTTCCTCACAACCTTGCAGCTGACTTTGTACTGGGAGGGATGATGAAACTGCAAGGTAATGGGATTCCTTAAGATCAAACAGTGACAGAGCCCTGCCCATCTCTTTCTTTGGTCCTGCCCTCAGCTTTTTAGGCTTCATACACAGTCTTTGCATTGGTATTTCCTGATATGTGTTATTGTCAGGTTAGGAATTGGTTAGTTATTTTAAGGTTTCTTTTGTTTAAAGTAAAAAATTATCGTGTGAGCATTTAGCAGGAAAGTGATGATAAAATACATTGCTATTAAGTTATGATCAAGCAACATTTTTGAGAGGGATTTAACATGTCTTATAGGCTACACTCAGTGTGCCCATATCATCCAGGATGATGTGCTTGTGAGAAAAGCAACACTGCGATAAAACTTTCTGGTCTTATATGGGTCTTGGCAATAGAATTCTGGGATGATTGATGTAATCAGCTGTGGTTACCTCAGGGGACCTTTGGCTGGGGTCCTGATCTTTAACACACGGTGAGCTGAATATTTAAAGGTAAGATTATATTGCAACACCCCATCGCTCCATTCAAGACGATTTAAATTCTGTCTTGTCTTTTGAGAAAGGAATCTATTTCATGATTCGAACAGCATGTCAAATAGTTGAAGACTATTATTATTAATCTGTAATATATACTTAGAGGCATTCTAGGCTTTCTCGATCGAGACAGTGAGAAAGATAGTAATTTGCTGAAAAGGCAGTGGGCTGTAAACCCATGTTGCAGCAGTACATGGAACCATGATGCAGAAGACCACTGGACCTTACTAACAAACAGATGCAGTGATTTCAAGATTAACTTGTAAATGTAGGTAACTCATTTTTATCTGATTTTTTAAAAATCTGCCAATGATTAAACAGACTGGGTTAGTTTGAACACAACTGACTTCTGGTACAGAACATTTTTCGAAAAGGGCTTCAGTGTAGACAAGGCTCTCTGGCCCTAGAAGCCAGATCCACTCAATTTTTTTTCATTGCAACCTCCTAATCAGGGACTTATTTAGATCTGGGATACCAGGTGGGCACAATTAATGATGAGGTAGAACAGAAAACCTGCAGGCTCTGGCCATTGTAGGGTAAGAGTTGAATAACCCTGTTGTAGACTTCAATGAAGTAGGCTGTGAGTAGTGCCTTCTTTTCACCAGATGATGGGGTGCTTGTTTGTAAATCTTTTTATGGATTTCTCATATATATGACTAAATGCATATGTTAGCATAGGTGTACAAAGACAAAATAATAATATAACTGGCTGTTTTCTATGTTGATTTACCATAACTTGCACAGATTGATCCATTTAATCAATTGCATTCAAATACAATCAATAGAATGGTTTACATTTTAGTGAAAAATACACATAGATCAGTATAAAATCAAACTTCAATTATCCTGAATGCCAACAGTTTGTTGGCTTCTAAATATTATAATAAAAGTTACTTTAAACAATGAAAAATTAGTTACTTTAAACAATGAAATAAATTGCATGTTGTTTTCTGTTAGCATACACCTTCACTTTGTTTTGACTTTAATACGAGGCACATTATGCCATGTCAGAACTTTCCTCATAAACCGGTTGTTTGAGTCCTGAATGCTGATAGTTGCGGTATATGTAAGAATTAAGTCACAAGGGGTGAGATTTTGGGCCAATATACCAAGGCTAAGAGCTGTTCTTATGTATGATGCATCATGGAGTATCTTGACACGGCACATAGTCGTGCTATATTGGCAATATATCACAAACCCCGAGATGCGTTATTGCTCTTATATCAATTTGAGCAGTAAAAATGTATGTGACGGCATGTCCATGGTATACCGTTCATATACCACGGCAATGTGGCAATCAGCATTTAGGATTCAGTACACTCGGTTTACCAAAGATGAGATCACAGGTAGGACAACATGTATTTTTGTTGCTGTTACTGTTAGCAGCCGTTTTATAAACATAATAAGGCATCTTGAGAGTCGTGCATCAAAACAGCTTTAGCCGTTGTATATTACCCATTTACCACACCCCCTCCCGTTTTATTGGTTATTGATCCTATACTAAAGGCCCAATTTAATAAAACCCCAGGAAGAGACAAACCTACGGCTACTTTGGAAGAAGCCAAGAATTTGCAAATAATTTACTGATCAACAGTATATGCATTATCCACACAGGGTTCATTTTGCATGCCCCGTCTCTCCTTTTTTCCAGTTCTCATTTTGGTGGCCGACCTGCTGGGCCCTCCCCTCTAACCCTCTCTGGCTTTTATGGAGGTTAATAAAAGGTTTTCATAGGAGTCTGCGACACCGAAATGCAGGTATATAACCGAGAGCAGCCATGCGTGGAGTAATCGATTTTTCTTAGTCGACTCTACCACTAGTTTAAATGTGTGTCCTCATTATTGCGCAGAATAGCCTATGGCTGAAATTCTTGTTATGACTGCGGGGTCCTGTTTCAAACGGCGTCAGGCAGGCGCAAGACGCGAACTGAAACCCTTTCACCTTCTGCATATTACCGTAAATGTTGATTGGTATGTGAACTAAAAAAACTAGACTGGAACAACTTTGTTAGAGTTTTAATTTGGCCTCAACCAAATAGAAGTTGTTCTTAGTGTCCTTCACGTGACTAGTGACTTTGAGAACCTCTTTTGGAGTTTAGAATAGGCTTCAGGCAGCGGTAGCCTAGCAATTTTTTTCACTGTTAATGGACGGGAGACCTAATCGTTTTTTAGAGCTTGGTTGAGTAACACGCTGGGTTTCCCCGTTGAACAATATTGGAAATTAGTTGGTACCGTATAATACATTGATACAGGCTACTTTTTTATGCTGCACATTTTGGATTATATTAAACCCGCTACTTTTTTTCGCTGATGCGTTGCAAATATGATGTCATCGACTCCACTTTTTTTCCTTAAGTTATGGCGGAGCTGAAGTTTTCTAACTTGTCTTGGTGAGTTTGCTTTGACATTGCCATTCATTCTGTACAAATTTGGATTGCAGCTGTTGTCTTTCTCCCGCGTCAGATCACTGCTGGTCTCAGAAGAGTACTTTTAAATGTTTTTAGTTATCGTGGTAGGAAACTGGTCATGAACCTCTGTTAACTTTGGGTAGATGCAGCAGTTTATCTTACGAAAAGAGCCATAGAACCACTTCTGTCAGTAAAAAGGGCCGTAGAAAATTGAGGTGAAATTAGCTTTATTTTTAAGATTAAAACGTTAGTCGTCAATACATCGTCAATTAAATCTTCCAGAAAGAAACTAATTACATTCTCCGTAGCTTCTGACGATAGCAAACGAGCAATACTTCTCTTTCCCCACCAAATCGATGTAATTTACGTTTTAGTCTCAAAATGTTGGTTAAACCTCGCTTTACTCTGATACAAGAGTTAAGGGAAGGTCTTAAAACTGCACCTTTATCTGTTGTATATCAACGAAAAATGTCAGTAGTTCTGAGCCATTACAATTTGAATCTATATATGTATCTCTTCAGGAACAACTGCCCTACGGTCAGCATCATTTACTTCTTTAATGTTCTATTTAAAAAAAAATCTAATAAATATTAATAGCCCAGACACACTATAATTTATAAAATAGACAAACTCATTTGAAACAGTGTATCGTTTTTATCAATATACTATGAGAAAACGTTCTAGTCAGAATCGACAACAGGACAGCGTTGGTGTATGAAAAACAGGCAGGTGGGTCCTCTCACTTTCCCTGTTGCCATTGATGCGCTGAAACTCCGGCACAGATGCCCTCTCCGGAGGGCTCCGCTGTCCACAGATTGGTGTCACCGTGGTTTAGCTGTGCACGGTTAGATCTTTTCACCACACGAGATGGTGTATTATTCACTGTTCTCTTCAATGAGAGACCCAAGTGCATTTCTTGGATTAGGACTCGTGTGTGTGTGTGTGTGTGTGTGTGTGTGTGTGTGTGTGTGTGTGTGTTTGCCTGCCTAGATAGATCTGATCCAGGCCATGTTGGACAGGGTATGCTTGGCGGGTCTGTACCTGCTTGTAGTGGAACCATGCTGGACAGAGTACCCTCGAGGTCCTGATTTCCAGAGCTTGTATGTCTCCTTGTCAGACCTCCACGGTGCCTGCTATGTTGCTGGGATCTGTTGTCTTTACACTTAAAAATTGCAAGTCTTTGAGTCACAGTGACAAGACAGGGGCATTGCATGCTTTGCATAACTACATCAACTGGACTCTGGTTCCGGATGAGTAATCTGCTCTTTCCCCACTTAGTGAAGCTATTTTGGGGCAAAGTACTGTCCAAGTAGTGGGTGTCCCAAGTGGTTTAAGGCACAGCAGTAAGCAGTAGGAGCGGACCACCGGTGTGCATACTCCACCTGGAGGGATGTGGTATCTTGGACACATTTTCAAGGATTGTTTCTGCTGAATATCTCTGCTGTAACAGATTGGGCCTTGCCTAAAACTTTGGAAGTATGACTTCCTTGATGTCACCACCCCAGCCTGCCATATATCAGCCAGGAGCTGTTGAGTAAGATGTTTTTTCTGTCCTATGTGTTTTGATGTTTGTGCTTCTGGGCAAGTTTCTGCTGGGCCACCATATTCAGTGTACAGCCACACTGACACTGCAGTAAGAAATCCTATTATGCCCAAGTGTCGCCCCAAGTGAAGGGAACTTTTCATTTTGTGGCAAGTGTGAAATTTTAGAGCCCAGACTGCTCAATATTATTTATATACAGAGTAAAAAAAGATGGCTGAGTATAAAACCTTGAGGCATCCCTTAATGTAACTCAAGGAACTCTGATTTATGTACTTGAAATGGTCAAAATGTTCACCTTTGTTGCCTCACAGCCTGAAATTGAAAAAAAAAAATCAAATAACTCTGAAAATGTACTTAAAGGAACACTAACAGTAAAATACCTTATTTAGATAAGTGAACACCCTCCCGAGTTAATACTTGATGGAACCACCTATTTTTTTAATTACAGCCATTATTCTAGACTGAGTAATATTTGTCCATTTTGTTCATGCAAAATCGTTCAAGCTCAGTCAAATTGCATGGTGACTGCTTAAGCAATGCACTCAGTCATTCCACAGATTCTCAATGGGATTTAGGTCTGGGCTCTGGTTGGGCCACTCAAGGACATTTACATAGTCCTTCAGCCACTGAATTTGCTTTGGTGGTGGTCTTTGTGTCATTGTCATGCTGAAATGTGAACCTTGTGCCCATTTCAACCTCCTGGCAGAGGCCTGCAGGTTCCCCTCAAGAATCTGTCAGTATTTTGCACTATCCATTTTCTTTTCTAATCTGACAAGTGTTTCAGTCCCTGCTGGAGGGAAACACCACCACAACATGATGCTGCAACCCCTGTGCTTCACTGTAGGTAAAGGGTTATTTGGGTTCAACTCCAAAATGCAGGAAGGGTTTAGAAATGACCGCTTTTTAATATGTACCCCCCTCTTTTTCAAGGGATCAAAAACAATTGACTCAAAAGCTGTTTCATGGACAGGCGTGGGCTATTCCTTTGTTATTTTTTCAATTAAGCAAGTGAAAGATCTGGAGTTTGTTGCATTTATGGTACTCAAATTTGGAAACAGTTGCTGTGAACCCACAACATGCTGTCAAAGGAGCTCTCAATGCAAGTAAAACAGGCCATCCTAAGATTGGCTGCAAAATAAATTCCATCAGAGAGATAACAGGTACATTCTGAGTGGCCAAATCAACAGTTTGGTGCATTCTGAGACAAAAGGAACTCACTGGTGAGCTCTGCTCCACAAAGGCCTGGACATCTACGGAAGACAACAGTGATGGATGATCGTAAGATCCTTTCCATGGTAAAGGAAAACCACTTCACAACATCCAGCCAAAAGAAGAACACTCCAGGAGATAGGCATCATTATCCAAGTCTACCATAAAGAAGACTTCACAAGAGCAAATACAGGGTTCACCAAAAGGTGCAAACCATTCATAAGCCTCAAGAATAGAATGTCCAGATTTTGCCTAAAAACATTTTTTTAAAAGCCAGTCCAGTTCTGGAACAGCATTCTTTGGACAGATTAAACTAAGATCAACCTGTACCAGAATGATTGCCAGAAGAAAGTATGGAGAAGGCTTGGAACGGCTCATGATACGAAGCATACCACATCATCTGTAAAATACGGTGGAGACCGTGTGATAGCATGGGCATGCATGGCTTCCAGTGGCACTGGGTCACTAGTGTTTATTGATGATGTGGCCGAAACAGCCGGATGAATTCTGAAGTGTATAGGGAAATATTGTCTGCTCACATTCAGCGAAGTTGATTGGACTGTGCTTCACTTTGCAGATGGACAATGACCCAAAACATAATACGAACGCAACCAAAGGCAAAGAAGTGGAATATTCTGCAATGGCTGTGTCAATCACCTAATCTCAATCCAGTCAAGCATGCATTTCACTTGTGAAAGACAACTTAAGGCAGAAAGACCCATGAACAAACAACAACAACTGAAGATCACTGCAGTAAAGGCCTGGCAAAGCATCACAAAGGAGGAAACACAGTGTTTGTTGATAGTATTAAAAATGAACATTTTATGATTGTGTTAACTTGTGCAATTATATTTGAGACCCTGAAATAAGGTGACTGTACGAAAATGGTTGCAGTTCCTAAACGTTCCATTTTTGTTCAACCCCTTCCTAAACGATATTTTTGTACAATCCCTTGAATTCAAGATGAAAGTCTGCCCTTCAATTGCATCTGTTTTTTCATTTCAAGTCCATTGTGATGTCATGTTGAACAACAGTAAACATTCAGTGATGTTAGTGTTAGGGGTGTCCCTAATCCTATTTCAATTGATTATATTATTGAAAGTTCTATTGGGTCAGAGCTATTGACATGTATTTGAAGTCAATGGAAATATTACTAACTTGACAAATGACAAAAAAGCTAAATGTATTGTTTATGTTAGGGCACAGAACGCTGACATATTTATAGATGTTTTGAGATGTGTTTTGGATGCAACGTAATCTTGTTCCCAGACATTTCCGGCCAAAATTGACTTTTTCTGTCAAATTGACTGCAGCGATCAATCAGCAAACTTGAACAGCCTTGTATTTGGCTGTTTAGCAACATGGATATTTTGGAAGATTTATTTGAAGCAGCTTTATTACATGTGCATGAACTGCACACAGTAACAGAAATTAAGTAATTTGTCTGTGAAAACTTGTCAACAGATTATGTTAAAAGTCTAATCTAACTGGCATGGCCAATGTTGTGCTCCATGTTAGCCAAAGACTACCATGGTCAGTGGCCAGATAATCCAGTTTTACTGGTTCTATGTCTATTACTGTCATCAACATGAAGGATCAAACTAATGTTGAAATACTAAGGCATACAGTGGACATAAAAATTCTACACACCCATGTAAAAATGACAGGTTTTTGTGATGTAAAAGAATGAGACCAAGATAAATGTCAGAACATTTTCAATTATTAATGTGACCTATAATCTGAACAATTTAATTAAAAAACAAACTGAAATCTTTGAGGGAGAATAAAAAATGAAAAGAAATGAAAAATGAAAACCTTACAATAACCTGGTTGCATAAGTGTGCACACCCTCATAACTGGGGATAGGGCTGTGTCACATGGTCCACAGAGAGCTTCCAAATCATTAGAGGGATCTCATTTTTTAAAGAAGACCTTGATCAGCAAGTGGAGAAAATATGGCACAACAGAGACATTACCAAGAACTGGACGTCCCTCCAAAATTTATGAAAAGACGAGTATAAAACTGGTCAGGGAGGCTTTCAAGAGGCCTACAGCAACAGTAAGGAGCTGCAGGAATTTCTGGCAGGTACTGGCTGTGTGCTACATGTGACAATAATCTCCCGTATTCTTCATATGAATGGGGTAGGGTGGCAAGACGGACGTTTTTTCTTACAAAGAAAAACATCCAAGCCTAGCTGAAGTTTGCCGGGGAAAATGTGTTATGGTCTTATGAAACCAAACTTTGTGGCTATAATTCCAAAAGGTGTTTGGTGCCAAAACAACAATGTACATAACCCAAAGAACACCATACCCACAGTGAAGCAATGGCTTTGGCAGCAATATGCTTTGGGGCTGTTTTTCTTTAGCTGGAACCGGGGCCTTAGTCAGGGGGGAGGGAATTATGAACAGTTCCAAATACCAGGCAATTTTGACCCAAAACCTCCAGGCTTCTTTAGAAAGCTGAAGAGGAAGTTCACCTTTCAGCATGACAACAACCTAAAGCACACATCCAAATCTGCAAAAGCACGGCTTCACCAGAAGAAGATTGTTTTGTAATGGCCCAGCCAGAGCCCAGACCTGAATCCAATTGAACATCTATGGGGTGATCTGAAGAGGGCTGTTCACAGGAGATGTCCTCACAATCTGACAGATTTGGAGCGCTTTTGCAAAGAAGAGTGTGCAAATATTGCCATGTCAAGATGTGTCATGCTAATAGACTTCCACCCAAAAAGACTGAGTGCTGTAATACAGTCAAAAGATGCTTCAACAAAGTATCAGTTTAAGGGTGTGCACACTAATGCAGCCAGGTTATCGTGAGTTTTTTTATTCCCCCCCTCAAATTTTTAATTCAATTGTTCACTTTATAGGTCACATTAAATGTGGAAAAAGACCATCCTGGTATCAGTTTTTTACATCACAAACACCTGGCATTTTAGCAGGGGTGTGTAGATTTTATCCACTGTACGTGCTGCTATTTCCGGCTGAGATGATGGCCAGGACATTAAGATAGCCAAATGCGGAATTCAGCATAGTGTTTGGCTCGTCCAAGACATTGGTTGGCAATGATCAATAGAGAAGCCAATTGCAGTTGGGCTGTTTTGTGAACATGTATATGTAATAACTGTGGCTTAACTTCACACTGTGGACCAGTGGTTAGTAAAACGAACATTACGTTCCCTAGTTGTCAGAGGATTGTATATATTGTACTGTATGTGGGACATTTACATATGCTTGCTATGGTTAACTCTTATCTTAATGCAGTCAGTGGGCCAATGTATCCACTTGATTTTTGGTCGGTTTTAGTAGTTTTGTTTCCTTTTGGAGCCACGCCCTGTAGTGTTTGCTAAAATTAAATTATGGCAGAAACAGTAGGTCCCTCCTACTAGACCAGCCCCCCCTGCCCTGCATGTATTAGATCTCTTCCTGCTCTGTCACACCCGATTCAAATGATCAGCTCGTTATGAAGTCCTTCATGAGCTACATCAGGTATGTTAGGGCATGGAAAGATCATAAACATGCAGGACATGGGGTCGTCCAAGAGAAGGGTTGAGAAAAACTACACAAGACCAAAGTCGAATGGAAATGATACCAAGCAAATCTGCGCTGTGCGCATTAGCCTGGGGCTGAAGTTGGTTGCAATAGAACGGTCGCTTTTCAGTTGAGACTACATTCATAATGCACTTTTAACACGGCCCCTTAACTGAGAATACATGGAGATTCTGCGGTAGTGGCATGACTGTGAAGTCGTCATTTGAAAATTGAACGTAAAAGAGAAAACAATGAGTGTTGCTTGTTCGCTATCGTCAGTAGGTTCAGAAATGTAATTTCCGTCTTCATGACAGGTTTCGTTGATTTGGGTATTGACGACCAAAATCGGAACCTTTTAATATAAAGCCCCGCAGTCTATAGAAAGGAACTGTCAGAACTGGCATTGTTTATGCTGCCGTATCTCGATCTAGCGAACAGTTTGTATACTTTTTTGAGTGGTTTAGTTGGTCCTATGAATTACAGGACTAAATGTAATGTCAATATATATCTGAACGCATACTGTTCATAATCGTTCTTTACACTTTTTATAAGTCGCTTAAAGCATTTTATTTTATGTGTGTGTGTGTGTGTGTGTGTGTGTGTGTGTGTGTGTGTGTGTGTGTGTGTGTGTGTGTGTGTGT
>JACXGJ010017257.1:0-11369 GCA_016801105.1 Esox niger
ATATATATATATATATATATATATATATATATATATATATATATATATATATATATATATATATATATATATATATATATAAGAACATCTACAACCATAGGCCAACTTTACAGTTTGGATTCTTGACTGCACCGGATCTAGGAAGGTACCGAAAAAATCCTTAGGGACATGTAAAAGCTTCTTGTAGAACCTGCAATTCATCTTATCCAAATTTGATCTATATTGGATTGGAATGTGCAGCACTTGGAAGTATCCAGTTGAAAACAGGTACTGTAGACTGGCCATAAAGGGATGAACATGGTCAGCAACAATGCTTATGTACGCAGTGTCAAATTATGTGCAATTTGTAATTAAGGCATCTAATTTGTGCAAAGAAAACATTCCCCACACCATAACAGGTGGATGCATCCATGGATTAATGAGGTTTATGCATAAAACAGGCTTTTGGCACAGTAGATTCAATGAGTTTTATGTGTAAGACAGGCTTTTGGCACAGTAGATGCACTCACGTTGTAAGCCAGAGGTTGAGGGCTTGCCTAATATAAGAGAGCCCTCTCTTATTTTGACTCTACTGCCGACAGTGATTGACTATTCCAATATTCAAAATGTGTAAGCAATAATATACACTGTTGAAAAAAAATAAGGGAACACTGGAATCACATATTGGGTCTTGATGAAAGAAATATATAACATTTTAAAATCTTTACTGTACATTGTTCAATTAGATGAGAACAAAATGATGTAACAACGGTCAGTAGAAACCAATATCACCAACCGATTGAATGCTGGATTCAAACTCACACCAAAAATCAAAATAAACAATTGAAATCACATGCTTTTCCAAATTGCGAGTATTTCATCATGGCAACTCATAATGTGACTCTGTTGTGTGTATGGCCCCCACGTACTTGTATGCACTCCCACCAACTGGGCATGCTCCTGATGAGACAGCATATGGTGCCTGGGGGATCTTTTAGTAGACCTGGATCAGGACAGTCTGCATTGTGGTCCTGGACAGTCTGTAGTGTTACTTGGCGGCGTCGGATGCACCGATACATTACATGCTAGAGGTTTGTGAATGCCAGTTGAACTGCGCGGTGCTGGGCTGTGAGCACAGGTCCCACTAGAGAACTCTCATGGAGTCTGTTTCGGACAGTTTGGTCATAAACAGGCACACCACTAGCCTGCTGGAGGTCTCATTTTGTAGTGCTCTGGCAGGGCTCACCTGCAAAACCAATTCTATTTTGGGGGTTGTCTTGCTGACACATTGATTCACAATCATTTATGCTTCCTAACAGGACAGATTGATACGTTTAACTGACTTTGTTTTATACTGTGATAACTACTCATAAAATATTTGTATTCCTCTCTGTGAACTGTGCCAGTTTGTAGGAGTGCTCATGGCAGATATGCCCAGAAGCTGCTGACTGATTTGTTCACAAACTACACCAGTGCCCTGAGACCTGTAGATGACACAGAGAACATCCTCAATGTCACTTTGCAGATCACACTCTCTCAGATCATTGACATGGTAACATTACTATGTTTTCTCCAGTAAAACTTTATTTGAATTATGTCATAAAAATACATATTTTTAAATTGCAAAAATGTTGCTTCTATTGCAGGATGAGCGTAACCAAATCCTGACAGCATATTTATGGATACGACAGGTCTGGATAGACTCCTACCTCACATGGAATAAAGATGATTATGATGGACTTGATACCATCCGCATACCTAGTAGTTATGTATGGAGACCTGATATAGTCCTATATAACAAGTAGGTCGGATTGGTATTGGGTTAATCAGAGAGACAATTTGTTCCACATGTCAACGTGAAGGCACAAGCGGAACACTCCTTGAAGAGATGTATATCATGGGAGTGTTCTGGTTGTATTCTGCTTTTTCCACACCACTGTATGTACTGGGAATCTGTGAAATTCAAGAAAAGAAATACTTGATACAGTACTGCAAGTTTACAAAACGCAGAAACAAAGTCAATGTGGTCATTGAAGAGCACCCTTTTCCTGGATGTCTCTCTTCGACCATTGGTTTTCTTGTGCCTTTCCCTTATGTTGTCATGCTTTTGTGTTCTTTTATTTTTTCTTACCCTTGACCATTGTAATATTTATTTGTGTTTTCAGATGAATGCAAGCAAGCAAGTTTATTTATATAGCACAATTCATACATCGAAGCAATTCAATGTGCTTTACAGTGAAAATAGAAATAATGCAATAGAATCAAAACAGTCAGATCCATCATCAGCAGATTGTTTCATTTACGCAGAGGTTATTCCTCTGATAGCACCAGAACTTGCATTACAATTAGTAAAAGATAGCAAGATATTGGACATCAGATTCGATATTCCTATAAACCAATATTGCCAACACATCTAGACTAATTCCTAACTGCATGGTGCAATCAACTGCTGTACTGATTTTGCTTTCTCTCCCAACAATGATCTTTCTGCATGTATTTCAGTGCAGATAGCCAGTTCACAGGCTCCATGGACACTAATGTCGTTATCCGCCATGACGGTCAGATCATGTGGGACTCCCCGGCCATCACCAAGAGTTCCTGTAAAGTAGACGTATCCTTCTTCCCCTTCGACGCCCAGCAGTGCAGATTCACATATGGCTCATGGACATACAACGGCAACCAGATGGACCTCCAGAACGCCATGGAACAAGCCGACCTGGCAGACTTGGTGGAGAATGTGGAATGGGAGGTGAATTCATACATTTGACTGTCTACCATTTTACACACTTTAAACACATACACACATTATACATTCAGTGTAATTTCAACAAGAACTGGAGAGGAAATCACTTAAGCTCGTATTTGTGGTCTGTAATTACAGAGGAGCAACAACAAATGTTGGTTGCCATGGTCGGGTCATTTATTTATATTAATATGGTACAATTCACACATGGAACAAAAAATTATAATACCTGTAGTAACAAAATAGTACTTATTTTACAACATTACTTCATGTTAATTTATCACTTCAGAATCCACCAGGGATCACAACCATTGCTGTAACACTTTTGTAATTTCAGGCCCCAAGTATGACCACTTACAAATTATTCAGTTGATAAGTTGCTACTGTATAACTACCTTAAGTTGTTTAATGAAATCCCACTTGTAATAACCCGACAAAGACCCCTTCAAAGCAAATGTTACCGAAACACATTGAAAAAAGAAAACAGGCAACTAACCTACATGCATACTGTTTCCCTCTGTCAGGTGCTGGGGATGCCTGCCAAGAGGAACATCGTTCTCTACGGCTGCTGTGCTGACCCTTACCCTGACGTGACCTACACCCTCCAGCTTAAAAGGAAGGCTTCCTTCTATGTGTTCAATCTACTCATCCCCTGTGTGATGATCTCCTTCCTGGCTCCTCTGGGCTTCTACCTGCCGGCTGACTCTGGGGAAAAGGTGTCCTTGGGAGTTACTGTCATGCTGGCTCTGACTGTGTTTCAGCTTCTCGTCGCTGAAATCATGCCCCCGTCGGAGAACGTGCCACTTATTGGTGAGGGTTAGGAATTACAACTTGCAACATGTGCTGTAGCAGATTTAAATAGTAGTGAATCAAATTAAGGTGATATCATTGTCATTTAATGTTAAGGTAAAATAAGGTAATCTGTGTATTGCTCTTTTAATGTCCCCCCAGGAAAGTACTACATAGCAACCATGACCATGATAACGGCCTCCACAGCACTGACTATCTTCATCATGAACATCCATCACTGTGGCCCAGACGCCAAGCCCGTTCCCAAATGGGCTAAAATCTTAATTCTGCAGTACATGGCTAGGGTGTGCTTTGTGTACGAAGTAGGGGAGAACTGCATGTCTTTCCAACCCGAGAATCAGGAGGACCCTCCACCGCCACCTTCACCACCACCCCAGAGCACCAACAACTGCACCATGAATGGAGAAGCTGTCCGAAAGGAATTTATGCTGAAACTGGAAAGTGGCCAAGGCGGCGTGACCGCGAAAATTATTGAGGAGACCGAAGATCAATTAAAGAGCCCCACAGGCTCTACAGAGGGGATCCCCAGCAACCAGAACAGCCCCTGGAATAACGGCATGTTCATGGCAATGGGCTGTGGAAACTCACCAGGTGCTGATGTGTCCTGGAGGAGCAGAAAGGGAGGTGTGAGCGACGGGGTGGAAGGGAGAAGCGGAACAGAAGAGGCATGTAAGACCCAATGCATTTCTGAGCAGCAGCAACTTCTTTGGAATATTGAGTATATTGCTAACTGCTACAGAGATACGAGAGCTACAGCGAAAAGGACTGGGGAGTGGAAAAAGGTGGCAAAAGTGTTAGACCGCTTCTTCATGTGGATCTTTTTCATCATGGTGTTTTCAATGAGCCTGCTCATCATGGGGAAAGCCATCTAATTTCAGACCAGTGTTTATTAGGAGAAAACATGTAGAGATAAACAAGGTGGTATCTGCAACAGTGTATAAAAATCTGGTTTGGTCCTATTTTAATTTTCCCAAGTTGTATTCATTATTTGATTCTAAACCATTTTCATCTGTATTTGTTAAATAACATTTTAGTTGTATTTTTTTTCATATTTGTATTGTGTTCATTTCAATGTTGAAAATGGAAATTACAATAGTATAGATGAATAGGAAATTACAAGAAATGTTTATTTAATGTAGTTTGATTTTATTATTTTAAATGAAACATTCAAATCCATGACTGTTACAAAATACTGATACAAAATAACACAAATGCCAATAGTAAACCGGGCCATCTCAGTCACTGACAGTCATGTTGTTAGCTACAAACATGGTTGCAATGCATACATATACAGTATACAGCTCTGGAAAAAATTAGAGGCCACTGCACCGTTTCCTTTCCAAAAATGAACAGAATGGTTAAAATCAAGGGACCACTGCAAATTGAACACTTCTTCTGGTCTCTTAATTTTTTCCAGAGCTGTATATCTATAGGATCTTGTCTGTCTGATTGCAGCATTCATGTCATCAATGCCAATACATTTGATTGACCCAAGAGATTTGGTTAACTGGATGACATTAAATAAATTGGACATCAATGAGATAAGTCAACAGAAGTCTCAAAATAATTGGTCTATTTATTACTGTGTGAAAATAAATTAAAGTGGGTACAGCGTAACTCTTCAATGTTATTATGTTTCCCGTACGTTGTACTGAAGTCTCAACATTTCACCAACAAATTAAGAAAACACTGATCACTAACTATGAGCGACCATGTAAGATTCTTTGCATGTAGTGAATTTAATTGTATCTCGTGTGGTGCCGTGTTGTGCCAACTTGTATTCCCTGCAGATCTCACCTCTCTTCCATAGAGAAAGAGTTAATTAGATCCAGACACCTAGCAAATCTCTTGACAAATTACTGCTTTCTTTACAGCTTTGGTATATTTTCTTATTATGTGTTTATCATCACAACAGAACAACGGTCCTTATTATTCACCATGAGAGACAACTTTACCAGAACAGAGCTTCCGCAGAGCTGCCTTTATCTCTTTGTTCCTAAAACTGTACAGTATAGGATTCATAACAGGGGTCAGAAAGCAGTTTACAATAGATATCAAGATAAGAACATTACAGTGAACACTTTCAGATTTAGCACTGATGTAAATGCAGGAGTGAACGAGGTAAAAGGTGAGGACAATAGTGAGATGTGAGGAGCAGGTAGAAAAAGCTTTCGTACGGCCCTCTGAAGACACAAACTTGCAGACAGCAACAATGATTCTGTAGTAGGACCAAACAATGACCGTTAAAGGCAAATAGATAGCTGTGAAAGCACAGATGATACCCACATCAATAAGAAAGGTTGTATCCCAACAGGACAGTGAGACTACAGGAGGATGGTCACAGAACCAGAAATGTATCTCATTGCTACAGAATGGCATTTGTGATGCATAAATGACACTGAAAGCGGGTAAACAAAGTCCAATGACCCATGCTGCTGTAGCCAGTAGAGCACATACTCTCTTAGTAATAATGCTGCTGTAGAGCAATGGATTACATATAGCGACGTAACGGTCATAGGCCATGACACACAGCAGAAGACCTTCAACAGTTTGAAACGACAAGTACACATACATCTGAAAGAAACACGCTGAGTAAGAGATAGTTAAGTCATTCCACAAACACACTGATATCATCTTAGGGAGAACACTGGTTGTGATTCCTATGTCTGTGAGAGACAAGTTGCTGAGGAAAATGTACATAGCAGTGTGTAGCTTGGGGTCCGTCACCACTAGGGTAAATATGAGGAGGTTTCCAATCAGGATCATCAGGTAGACCACCAGTAGGAAGATGGCCAACTCAAGGTAGAATTTGTTCAGCCCTCTTTCACCCCCAACGAAGAGGAAGTGAGTCACAACAGTCACATTGGGTTGAAGACAAGAGTCATCTGGAAGTCAAGGAAGATGATTTACGTTTCTTGAAATACAAGTCAATGTAATGTGAATGTCTTTATACAACACACTTACTTTCTATGTTTTGAAAGTTGTATTTAGAGCATTTATGCTGTTGACATGCCATGTTTGAAAATTATTGAGATGGTTTCTGTAAAAAGACAATTTAAAGACATACTACATACTGTAATTATTCATCGACACTACATTTAACATAAACATATCAAAATGATTAATTTCAGTTGATAAATAGAATGAATTGAGAACTGTATTTCAATAAAAGTTTACACTACATTCAACAAACCATTTAGAAATGTTATAGTAATTCATACAAAACTAAGGTTTCACTAATGATAGTGAATAAGCTGAATAGCACAGATTATTTAAAACACCTGCCATCATAACACTTACTTGTCTCTGTAGTGTTCACAAGGCAATGTAGCGGTTGGTGCATATGATTCACATAAAATCGAATAAATGTAATAAAAAAATTCACCAAACAAATCTCCCAGAAGAAAATAAAAAGATCTAACCCTGATTTTGTCTTTAGCGGATAGTTTTTCTCAGTGTAGTGTGGTCCAAATGAGTTGCCATGTAGTTTTTGTCAACTCTTGTATTTTATAGCTCTCCAGCAGGTCTCATGGGCTTGTAATCATCTCATGTAACTGCAAGCTCTCGGCTAGTTTACAAGAGAGTTGAAAATCCCAGGATTATTCTAGGGAACCATGGTTTCACACAATAGTAATTACGTCCAAACATGCCTTAATTGGGAAAACATTCATAACATTAAGGTTGTACTAAAACCATTAACTACAAGATTGTTTTTGTACTGTCTTTGATAGTGAACTCTGTTAAAGATAATAAAGTGTCAGGTGTAGGTGTAGCCATCAAGAATCTTCATGACAAATTAATCTAGGAGTGTTCTCTTGTTGCACTGTTCTTCCGGAGGTGTCATCAAAGTACCCCTGTATACTAGCATTTAACATTTGATGATGATGGCGTTGCAACCTGCTCTTCTCCCGAAGTAGTCACTGGTATACTACTTTATGTTAGCTAGCTATTCTTGATGGAATGTGGTAGCTAAATACACTTTCACTACTTATCAATATTACACTACATTAGCAATGTTGTTGTATATCCAACCCCTTATAGTGTCATTTTGACAGAAATGCAATTAGCCCCCATTTAAAGTAATTAGTCCTGTCTGGTCATCAATACAGCTGCATTGTCGATACAATGTAACAATATCTATGGAATCCATGAATGTAGTCAACTCAGGATGTATTGGCACACTTGAAGAAATTAAGGCAAATAAGAAGGAACCAAGAACTGCACAGTCTGGTGGAATCTTGTGATTATCAAACCTCACAATAAACTTTTAGGCACCACCTCCATGTTAACAAGCTTGGTTTTGTGCAGAGTGTAAAGCTGTGGATATAGCATCCTCTGTAGACCTGTTTGACCGAAACGGAAACTTGTAGGGATCAAGTGTCGGGGGAGGCGGGACTTAGGGTGGGCCAGAACTAGTCTTTTAAAGCACTTCATGATTGTGGGGTGAACTCATTCAGGCTAGACGCAGTCGACTGCTTCGCCACTGGCGCAATGGTTACAGTCTTGAAGCATGTTGGAACAAACACCTGGGCAAGTGACATGTTGAAAGTGTCAGTAAAGACCTCGGCCAGCTGCCCAGCACATGCTCTGAGCACATGCCCGGGGACACCATCAGGACCAGCAGCCTTGCATGTATTCCCCCTTCGGGGATCGTCTGAGGGGGGGTTCCTCAAGTGGGGATCAGCTTTAATGGCTGGTTCTTTGTTGTCCCTGTTGAAGCGAGCGAAGAACCGGGCGAAGAACCTGAACTCGTCGGTGAAGGAGCGGTCTCTGGCTGTGGTGGTGAGATTCTTTGGCCAGTAGTCTGTGATGGCTTGGATGCCCTGCCACATGCATCGGGGTTCGGAGTTTTTATTGAAAGTACTCTTCAACCCGGAGTGTGTGTTAATTTTTTGCCATCTTGATGCCCCTTTTTAGGTTGGCTCTGGATGAACTGTAGGCCTCCACATTGCCGGATCTGAAAGCAACATGACCTGCTTGTAGCAGTTGTCGTACCTTTCAGTTCATCCATGGCTTCTCGTTGAGGAAGGTCTTTATTCGTTTAAGGGTGGTGACATTGTTAGTGCATAGAGGTTGATTGGCTGGTCTATAAGGAACAAAACCACTCCCCACAGGAACAGTTTCTTTCCTACAGCTGTAGGCATCACGAACATGCCCCTGGAACCAAATTGACTATATCCCGCTCCCCACATACTCACACAACCCTCAATTGAACAAATCTAAAGTGGGCAGAACAAGTATTTGATACAATGCTGATTTTGCAGGTTTTCCTACTTACAAAGCATGAAGAAGTCTGTCATTTTTACCTTAGGTAAACTTCAACTGTGAGAGACAGAATCTAAAACAACAATCCAGAAAATCACATTGTATGATTTTTTAACAATACATTTTATTGCATGACATAAGTATTTGATACATTAGGTTTACTCCTGTAGTTCTTGACCAGGTTTGCACACACTGTAACAGGGATTTTGGTCCACTGCTTCATACAGACCTCCATATCTTCCAGGTTTCGGGGCTTTCGCTGGGCAATATGGACTTTCAGCTCCCTCCAAAGATTTTCTATTGGGTTCAGGTCTGGAGACTGGCTAGGCCAATCCAGGACCTTGAGATGCTTCTGACGGAGCCACTCCTTAGTTGCCCTGGCTGTGTGTTTCGGGTCATTGTCATGCTGGAAGACACAGCCATGACCCATCTTCAATGCTCTTACTGAGGGAAGGAGGTTGTTGGCCGAGATCTTGCAATACATGGCCCCATCCATCCTACCCTCAATACGGTCCAGTCTTTCTGTCCCCTTTACAGAAAAGCATCCTCAAAGAATGTTTCGCCCCACATGCATCATGGTTGGGATGGTGTTCTTGGGGTTGTACTTATCCTTCTTCTTCCTCAAAACACGGCGAGTGGTGTTTAGACCAAAAAGCTCTATTTTTACATCAAACCACATGACCTTCTCCCATTCCTCCTCTGGATCATCCAGACAGTCATTGGCAAACTTCAGATGGGCCTGGACATGCGCTGGCTTGTGCAGGGGGACCTTGCGTGCGCTGTAGGATTTTAATCCATGACGGCGTAATGTGTTACTAATGGTTTTCTTTGAGACTGTGGTCCCAGCTCTCTTCAGGTCATTGACCAGGTTCTGCCGTGTAGTTCTGGGCTGATCCCTCACCTTCCTTATGATCATTGACGCCCCACGAGGTGAGATATTGCATGGAGCCCCGGACCGAGGGAGATTGACCGTCATCTTGAACTTCTTCAATTTTCTAATAATTGCGCCAACAGTTGTTGCCTTCTCACCAAGCTGCTTGCCAATTGTCCTGTAGCTCATCCCAGCCTTGTACAGGTCTACCATTTTTCCCCTGATGTCCTTACACAGCTCTCTGGTCTTGGCCATTGTGGAGAGGTTGGAGTCTGTTTGATTGAGTGTGTGGACAGGTGGCTTTTATACAGGTAATGAGTTCAAACAGTTGCATTTATTACAGGCAATGAGTGGAGAACAGGAGGGCTTCTTAAATAAAAACTAACAGGTCTGTGAGAGATGGAATTCTTACTGGTTGGTAGGTGACCTACTGAGGTGGCAATAAAACTCTTTCTGATACTGATTCTGATTTCACTTTCAATACTACAGTATTTGGTCTTCTTCATTCCCAACTGGTTACAGAGTATTGTTAAAAGAAGAGTTGAAGCAACATAATGGTAAACATGCCCCGTCCCAATTTTTTTAAAATGTTTTGCTGGTATCAATCAAATCAATCAATCAAATAGTCGCAAAGTGCTTTCACAAAACACCCGACCTTAAACCCCAAGGAGCAAACAACAGTAGTGTTGAACTTCAGTGGCTAGGAAAAACTCCCTATGAGAGCCGAAATTAGGAAGAAACCTAGAGAGGAACCAGGCTCCGAGGGGTGACCAGTCCTCTTCTGGCTGTGCCGGGTGAGCATATTAAGAGTCCAAGTTTTAATAGTTCAATGCATGTGGGCTAATCCCAGCGTCCATTCAAACCCAGCCTAGATGAGGGGCATAACCAGATGGTCAAGGACAGGGACAGACATCGGGAAATCGGGAAGAGAGGGGGGTCAGGACAGTGGCAGCTGTGATCTTGATCAGCAACACAACCAGGAAGACTTTGGACAGGGACCGGGACGAGTCATGCCTTGTACTCCGCATGTGCGGGTTAGGACCTCGTGTCCTCCTAAGTTGAAGACAACAGAAAACAGGCCCCAACGCATCAAATTCGAAATGGGCATGTATTTTTCCCAAAACAATTACATTTCTGTTTCAAGATTTGATATGTTGTCTTTTGTTTTTCAGTAAATTCAGGGATAAATGATTTGCACATCATTGCATTCTCTTTCTCTTTAAATTTTACGCTGCGTCCCAACAGTTTTGGAAACAAGGTTGTACCATGTAAAGCATTTATAAGGGAGGAGAACAAACCTACCACATTCAATGCATCAAGATTGCAATTTTAGCTGAAATCTGTCATGGCAATGCACAACCAGTAAGAGACACTATAAATCTAAATGTATTTGTTTGTTTTGCGCTTTCTTACATGAAATGTATTTGAAAGTGCTTATAAACAAAGATTGACCATCAAAGTCCTGATTCAGAGTAATTGTTCAGTGTCAGGTACTCACTCATAGGGTTGGCCAGTTCACTTTTGGCTGTGGAGATTAGAACAGTATTGTACATTAACGTTTGGGCATGTTTTTACCTGTTCAGATGACTATCAGAAAAATATATATGGGCTGTGACTAGAGTCATTAAACAGAAGCCAAATTAGCTGCACAACAAGGTGGACAAGGACAGGTTCAATCAGGTGTGGGGGGGGGGGGGGGGG
>JACXGJ010017258.1:0-11369 GCA_016801105.1 Esox niger
TGTGTGTGTGTGTGTGTGTGTGTGTGTGTGTGTGTGTGTGTGTGTGTGTGTGTGTGTGTGACAAATGTCAAATGCTCTGTGTTTCTATCGGGTTCTAAGAGAGTACACACAGGCAGAATAACAGTACTCCATGAATAACCCACAGCAACAGAATGACTAGAACCTGTACCAATTTAGCCATAGAATGACTAGAACCTGTACCAATTTAGCCATAGAATGGCTAGAACCTGTACCAATTTAGCCATAGAATGGCTAGAACCTGTACCAATTTAGCCATAGAATGACTAGAACCCGTACCAATTTAGCCATAGAATGGCTAGAACCCGTACCAATTTAGCCATAGAATGACTAGAACCTGTACCAATTTAGCCATAGAATGGCTAGAACCCGTACCAATTTAGCCATAGAATGGCTAGAACCCATACCAATTTAGCCATAGAATGGCTAGAACCCGTACCAATTTAGCCATAGAATGGCTAGAACCCGTACCAATTTAGCCATAGAATGGCTAGAACCCATACCAATTTAGCCATAGAATGGCTAGAACCCATACCAATTTAGCCATAACCGGTAAACTAGTGTACATTTGTAAATAGGCAGGTTTCTTGCAGCATTTGAATGCTTTATCTGGCACAGACAACGGGGAAAGATAGAGAAGTATTTTTTGGCGCTGAAAGAGCAGCGGGCGGGACTTGAACCCATGATATGGCAGCCTGGACCACTGGACCACATATTAATTTCATTTCCATGGAGTAGACCTCCTCTGTGTTAAAGCATGTGTGTAAGACAGACAGACAGACAGACAGACAGGCCTTACTGATTGTGAGAGGAGTAGACCTTCTGTTCCCATTTGTTTCCTGAGAAGGCTATGTGCCTGGTGTTCATAACTACCACATGGTCTCCAACATCGCCTGGGGAAAACAGAGAAACGCGGTCACGAAGATCCCGTACTGTGCGGATCGACAGCACGTGACAGTAATTAACTGGCTAATCCAGTTAGATGGTTCAGGTTTTTGGGGGAAATGGACAGGTAGATTTCTCCGCTCCTGCAGGTCCACGTCCACATCTGTCCGCCACGCTCCATCGCCTCTACATTAGATGAGAAAATTATCTCTCAAACGCACCAAAACACATTAACACGAACAACCACTGGCTTTATGAGATGGCTGCCGGCTCTTAATGAAAAATTAGAGGGTGTAAGGGCCCTAAAAAATAATGTTTATTTTGCCCAAATTCTGTGATATCCGTTTGAGCTCTTTTGCGGTCCTGGTTTAAATACCCCACCTCAATATAAAAGCTGTTTTTTCACCCCCACAGGCCCATAACTCCAAATAAAACATCTGCCACTAGACTGCGTGGGTAAAGTGAAATTCTGAAGCCGTATCACTATTGGAGTGAGCTCTCGGTTTCTGGCGGTGTGCTACTGGGCCTTCAATGCGAGAGCATTTCTTTCTGGATTATAAACCTCCACAACCACCGCAACGAAATCTGTCTAGATTCAATGAAAGAGCACTTTGACGGTTTTAACAACAGTGACGTTACGCAGCAATCAGCGGTAGGTTCCACACAGAGATCCACGTGACACTGCCACAGAATGAATAACCTTTTCTTCCAGATTCAAGGCACTTTGCGACCACGTTTTTCCAACGCACAATTTCAATTATAAATATTACGCGACAGTGCGTATATTAGAATTATATTTATTTTTACATAAAAATACCGAAGACACATTTTGTTAGATTTTTTTAAATTCCGCGTGTACGCCTGGAATCTGTGTGTGATTCCCGGAACGTGGAAATTACAGGGCCTTATTTTCAGCCTGGTAAAAGCGCAGCCTTCGTGCTATATGACTACATGTGCTCCTACAGGAAGTTGAACCACACACGGTTGTCTTTCATTTGGCTCCATTATTCGACAACACTGGTCCTGGAGAGACACAGCTGATTTATCCGACTGAATTTAGGTTGTTTCTCCACCTACTTTATTTTCTGGAACGGGAGCAGAGGAATTTGGGAGTTGGCGGTGGAGCTAGTCCTTTCAGCTCTGCTGACGCTGTGTATCAGCTTTACCTAAACAGTCTGAAGCAAAACCACCAACATACCTATCGACCCCTTTGGGCCAGAACCAAAGTTAAAAACATCCTGCACCTGTAAATGGATCCAACCCCATCTGGTTTCTCTTATCCCCCCACGGTCCAGTAGCTTTCTAGCTTCTTTCTTTCTGTTAATAAATCGTTGAGGGAACACATATGAAAATGAAGGTGAATTTAACAAATAAGTAGATGGGGTCAGCGCAATATAATTGTTCAGTCACTCAATTCCAGATATTTCCCAAGTTGTTTTCTTATTTGTATTTTCATTTCAACTGACTATTATTCATATAGAAACAAGGAAGTAAGAGGTTGTAAGTCCAGTTCAATTAGTCAATAACATCCAGAATGAAGTGGGTCTGTAAAAGTTCCTCTGTAGGACATCTGGCCTTTTTACTGTGCGTAAAGCGTAAAAGGAATGTTCAACTGCTGCAGCTCATTTCATAGAAAATTCAGAAACATAACCAAATAGAAGATAGTATATTTTGAGAACATTTTAGGCAAGTTCATACTATCTTTGTGAAAGCACAAGGTGCTTGGCATTAACCTGTCAAATGTACCCATTGCTGGAAATAAACTCCCAAGACAGTGAGGATTTGCTTTGTAAGCCAATAATGGCTATACAGGGGTTGGATGAAGCCACTTTTTCCGTTGATTACAGCAGCTGGGAGCCTACAGTGTCAAACACTTTGTTTAGTAGTTTGTGGTGAAAAACAGAAAAACCGGATGTAGCCTTCTTCCAGACTTGTCTGGCAAGCTATTTCTATTGGGGCCGCGGGCGTCAAACTGATACACAGCTAAACTCTGCTAAACGTCTGTGTCATCACCAGCCGTTCTATGATGACAAATAATTCCTATCTAGAAAAAATGATGGTTTCTATCACAGATGCTGATTGACTGATGGTCACAATGCCCAAATGCCAGAAGAAATGCCTTTTAACAGGCCCAACTGAATCAATGGGCTTGCCCCATCCCACCGCCCAGCAGGCAATTTAGACTCACAAGTGTTTCACTCAAGAGACTAGGGAACTTAAATGTAGGATTTCTTACTAGTGCTGAGACCTGAAGACTATGCAGGGGGGGGGGCCAGCACAGCAGAACCGATGCAATGTCCGTGAAGGGGTCTTTCACAACGGATTAGTAACAATTGATTTTCGTGTGTTTGTAATCTCTGTCCCCGCCGCTTGTCGTCAGGCACGATGTGTTTCAAATAGAGAATAGCTTAAATGATATTTGTAAGCGACTAAACGTTTGTTTACATTGCAGGCCTGCCATGTTTGTGCTGCCAGACAAGGCCCTGAACACAAAACACCAGCCAACATCAATTGCACCATTGTGCACAAGCTTTGTCCACGTCCGATCCAACCAGCCTCTCCCCAAAGAGGAATAGCTGTCACCAATCCGCCAGTTGATGGGCCTGCTTTGTTCTGCGTGTGCAGATGGAATGGCCCTTTCGACGACATTCCGAATGACTTGGTTGCTGGACAATGAGCTCTACTCCAAGTACATACGTAGGCTACTGAAGAACTCTTCCTGATTGAGTGAGCAGTGTTTTTTTATGGATCGAACAAGTGAACATAGGTACAAAAAGAGAAATAGTGCAATACGAGAAGGCCAAAAGTTTTCTTTACTTAGCCAGGCATTTTTACAAACAAAACCATAATGGTTAATGGTACCACAAGCTTAGATAGTGTTTTTTAAAGTGAAAATTGTGCTGTGTAATTTAAAATAATTCTACTTTGGTTTAGAACCGAATGCGCACTGTGTTAAGTGTCAATCATTGTGAAGTGGACATCACAAAAGCACATAGCTAATTGGTTAGAGACTTGGAATAGCTAACTAATAGTTATCGGTTTCAAATTTCAGCACCAACGAGGTGAAAAATCAGTCATTGTACCCAATCACAAAGGCATTTAGCTCTAATTTCTCCTGCAAGTGGTTCTTGGTAATATCATAATCAGTGGTTCTTGGTCATTGTACCCAATCAGAAAGGCATTTAGCTCTAATTTCTCCTGCAAGTGGTTCTTGGTAATATCGTCAGCTAAATAACTAAAATGCTAATTTAAAAATTCAGAAACTCAAATTAACGCAAATAAATCCCATTTGGAATCTGACTTCTCAGAATTTGGCTGTCTGTATTCTCAGTGATCCTTTAGCACCACCATGTGGACATGATTTTGGCTGCAAAGAATTATCCTCACTAAGGAAACCTTCAAAGCCTCAACTTAATTCTGGGCTAAATTGCAGTTACAAATTCCAAAAAAAACACTCATTATTCCCATTATTAAATGGGAATTTTTTAGACAGTTGAACAGTGTCTGATCGTCTTAGGGCAACACTGGCAACCCTTGCACATTCGCATTTCATCCTATACCCATCGGCGGTAGAAGGTTGCGTAGCCACTTGGAGCCAAATTGCAAGGCACTTTATTTAGGCAGTCTGCTGTGAAATACATACACGAGTGGGCGATTAGCGGGGCCCAACATATAATCCATTTTAATACTAAAATGGGTGGTGACGTCAAACAATTGGATTTCACACTTTCTCTGACACTGCTCAGCAATGAGAATAACTCCACAACTGACAACCAAACAGGACAGGCTACATGCTTCTTAACAAGTCATTGCGGGAGTACATATTGGATTCCATGCACCTTTTTATGCAGTCACCTACAAAACAAGGCTAATGTTTAAATAAGTGCACATTGAATGGCTAACTACTTACTTATTGCGTGGTAGATTGGCTTGTGTTTTCCCTGTAACCTGATTGCACACATAGTGGCGATCTTCCCTGGAGGCTGCATCCGTGCGTCTATCAGGTACCATGACCTGGCAAAGGTAGCCCATTGCTGATGAATCAAGGAATGAGGGAAGGGGATCAAAAAAGGCAGAAAACATTCAATCATAACTCACACAGCGCTAATTTCTAGCTCTTAAACCACAACCATGTATCTGAATCAGGGACACAAATAGTTGGTTTTAGTTATAATACAAATCTTTACAAAAAAACACCTGCCTTAATTTAGGGCTATCGACGTTAGCGGTTAATGCAGAGATGTAACTATATGTTTTTATATAATTGTGGAAAACTTCACTTCCCTATACTGAATTTTCAGACAGATGTATCGTTAGCATAGCTTTGCTTGTGATGAGCTTTCCTTTGCATTTTAATAACACACTACCGTTCGTACAATGAATGCTAAAACGATCTAAAAAATGTCATGTTTTTATGTATCAGAGTAATGTGTTACCTGAGCAGATTTAGTAAAACTGGACATTTTATCTAGATCAATTAGGTGCACATAATTCCCGTTTGACCCCCAACGTGAGAAAATGGTGCAGCGTTGAATAGGGTCTTAGCATGGAGAAAAACTCAGTTCCTGGAGTAAAGCTGTAAAGCTGTTCATGAATGAAAACCCGAACGCGTAAATTGTATTTTTTGTTGCAACTATGCAACAAAATAATTTGATTTATTTAAAGGATAGATGTATCAATGATTATACCAAGCAATCTATGTTCTTATAATATAGCTTCTCGTCAGGAAATATGCCTTTTCCTACCGACTGTATTTTGAAGTAACTCCTAGACAAAACCGGAAGTTTAGACTTCTTCCGTTTTTACCGGAAAGCGCGGGGAAATTAATTTGACAACACGGAAATATTCCTCACAACTTGTTTTCCATTTTAAAAGTTTTCTACGTTTTTACAGAAAACCGATGGATCGGTACGTGTTAGTCGTTTCTTTTAACCAAGAAGTGGATAAATGCACAAAGGGTAAGTAACGGACAATAGCTATATTTTGTAATTTAACTAGCTGTCTTGTTAGCCCGGAATGTTGTGTGATTGGAAGTACAGTAATGAGCAAACGCTGAGCCTGATGCTTATACAGACAACTTTTTTCTTTTGTTACAGCTTTGGAGTACATCAAACAGATCTATGACCAACTGGAGAATATCTCCAGTCGTAACGTTAATTCAACAAAAAAGGTTTCTCTTTTACCAGGTAAGCCAAAGCATTTGTTTGTGCCATGTCAGATGTCTTTCGGTCAGATGTGCGTTGTAAGGTGAAAGTTACCTTCAGTAGTTAAGTTGGGAAATGTATCTTGTACTGAAGCACAACCAAATCCATGGTTTATATGACTTTCGGTTTTGGCACCTCAGCCTGCTCTCTCAGCGGAGGTCCGGCCTCTCAGAGGTGGTTTTTTGCTGTCCAGGCGTGCCATGGAACATCTCAGGTATGTGTCACCTCCAGGAATGTCTATTGTATTTGCGTGTCTTGGCTTGACCATCTCTGTCTGCTTTGGTTGACTGTGTAACAAAATTAATGGCCACACACGCAACCCAACCTCAGAACTTTTAAAAAACGATTACACCATGTGTGTCAATGCATTGACCTCCGGTCTCTTCCTGATCTGGGTTCAGTTCTGCAGTGCAGAATGGGAGGAGCTGGGTGAATGTCAGGAGAATGACAGTCAGGAGGAAAATCTCAACTCCATTGAGTCGTTTCTCAGTGCGCTGGATGACCAAGAGGAGAGGGCCGACCCACAGCAACGCACAGAGTAAGAACCCGTCCACTGGCACTAGCCGTTCGGTTTCACCCAGCCGACATCTTAAATTAACATTGTCTGGTATTCGTCTGTAGTTTTTGAATGATTCGCCCTGCTCTGTACTGTTAATATTCAGGCTTTCAAATATGAAGAAGTACAAGTCAATCAATCAAATGTATTTTATAAAGCCCTTTATACATCAGTAGTTGTCACAAAGGGCTTTTACAAAACACCTGGCCTTAAACCCCAAGGAGCAAACAACCGTAGTGTTGAAGTGTCTGTCCCGGGGGGGCGGAAACACTTTTTTAGTTTCTGCTTACTGGTCAGTTGCCTTCACCTGGTGTCCCTGGGTTAAAACCAGAGTTGCCTGGCACTTGTTTATGTGATGACTTGTTGTTTGCAGATTGTTTGAGGAAGCTGCGGAAGGATTACACCTGTTATCAGATAAGCTTCCACCTCCAGGTATCTCTTAACTCACACTGTCCTTGTTGATGTTTCTAGACAGGGACGTACGTGCTATTATCTTAAGATGTAATTCAGCGATATTTCCTCAACAGCATGGCAGATTACCTTAAATTGGTTTATGTTGAATCTTTCACCTTTTGGACATATTGCAAGGCTGCATAGTTTAAGCATGTCGGCTCTGGGATTTGAACCAGCAACCTACCTGCTCTCTTCAACCCCTTCTTCCTGTTCCTTAGGAAAAGCTTTGCTGGATGTGATATTTCTAGGCGGAGCTGAGGAGGCTCCTAACATGAAGGAGTTCTTGCCTGTGATTGGTTCATTGAAGCACATGAAAGCGTGGCACTCTGCCAAGGTGACCATGGTGACCGACCACCACACAGGGTAATGAGACTGCAGTGTTCAGGGTGTTGTGGAATCTCCCCCATCAGGCCTGCACAACTTATCTGACCACTGGGGGGAAGCACAGTTCAAATGTAAACTGTGCAGAAAAATTGATTTATGGTGTTAATTATATTGGACATTTTGTGAGTTCAGCGACTGTATTTAGGATATTTCAAGCCACTATTAGAATTTGGTCGTCTGGCAGTTATCACTGTTTACTGCAAAGTGTTGAATGTGAATGTTATATTCTTCCTTGAAGTGCAAACAGTCCATCCTTTGCTATGTCCAGGTGGAAGAAGCCAGCCTCCTACCTGTCAGCCCGATTTGTGGATCCCAGCACCCTTGAAACCTGTATTGATGAGCGGGAGTTATGGAGAGGAGGGATTCTTATCAGGGAGAAAAAGGTTATCCAATCAGACTTCACCCATGACACAAAGTATTCCAAGACTTGGCCACCGGGTGGCGTAGGAGTTCAGTAAATCTGCAAGCGAAAAGGACGTTAATGGAAAGTGTGTTTAAGATATTCTTAGATGATATGCAGTAAGAGATTACCCTGTTTGCTGTGCCTGTAGAATGCTTAGGGGTCACGAATGGGTCAACGTGTCCTTGTCCTTGCGCTGTAATTAAAGGCTGTTCTGTCTAGAGGCTTTGCTGACTGAGGTCAGATGTCACCGCCCCCTGTAAACAATGGGGCATGAAAACATACTGCGCCCCCTGAAACCAAACCCCCCCGGCCTCCATGCTACCCCTAATGACTCATCTGTTGTTGATTTCAGGTTGACAAGCTGGTTTCTGCTCGCCTGTGCCCAGTGAGGGATGACAGATGTGTGGAGAATTTTGCCTTAAGTCTAGCGAGTTAAAATGACACAGTGAAAACTCAGCTTTGTCCAAAGTTTAATTCCCTGAGTTGCATTGCTTCAGAAGATGATCAGCTTTCACCGTCAGCTATGGCATAATTAGGGTTTCCTATAGGAGCTAGAATTAAATCCCGTGAGACGTCGACTACAGAGACAACCATATACACAAACACACACTCATCTCTGTTCTAAATGTGGAGACCCAGTTTTTCTCAAACTAACAGCGTTGTCCTATTTCTGTCTCCTGTCGTTTTTAACAGTTTGCTTCTGAGTTGAGGTTTGAAGGCTTCTCCCTCAGAGCCCAGCATAGAGAGGCCCACTGCAGCCTGACACCTTTGGATGCTGGTGGCTCCCGGTCCAACTCTGATCACATGCTACATTCAGAGGTGAGTAACCCTAGTCTCTCACTGCTTACGTCAGCCTAGCTTAGCCTTCCTAGTGGGAGAGGTCAGATCAGTGTAGGGTCATTGAAAGATGGAATGGATGAGTGATCAGTTCGAACACTAATCAGTGAAGCTACCATGAAGCCAATTTAACCGAGCTACAGGGTTTTATGGTTGACATTTGTCAAAGTGTGCACCCAAGAACAGTGGCGGCAGCATCATGTTTTGGGGATGCTTCTCATTGTCAGTGACTGGGGACAATTGTATTGCTAGAAGGGACAATTAATGGAGAAAACTTTCAGCACACTGCGTTGTTGTTGAAACTAGGATGGAAGAGTTCACCATTAAGCATATAAACAACCAAAAGCACACAGCTATAGCTGAAGGGGAGTGGCTAAGGATTAGCTAATTGTCCTAGAGTGGCACAGTAGGAGCACCAACCTAAATCCGTTCTGAAATTTATGATGTGAATTTTGCTGTCCATCATCACTCCCTATAGCATTTGACAGTGTTTGAACAGTTTAAAAAAATAATAATTGTAAGATCAGTTGTATAAATAACATATTACCAAATGCAGGCGTGCTAATTGGTGATTTGGAGATCCATCCCAACAGACTCACAGCTGAACTTACTCCAAAAGAGGCTTCCAATGCTAATTAAGTTAGTTGGTTAGAGACGTATCCGTTGTTTTTTGGTATCTTTAAAATATAATCTAATATCACTTCATCCTGTGTTAATAGTCATTTATTAAGTTATTGGCATTTTCCTCTTCAAACCACATGAGGCATGTCATTCTAACCTCTCATCAATAGCCTGATGTTGTTAGCTGGGGAAAAAAAAGAAATTGATGTTAATTAAGGAACAGCCTGTCGCTGAGGTGACTCACTGTGGGACCAGTACCGACATAGTTAAAACACGCTCCCTGTTTGGAAGTGTGACTGCATTTTTGCATGCCAGTAAATTCTCCAAAATGACCTCATTCTGCAGAAACGGGTTGTTCCTCCACTACTGTCTTCCATGCAGGAATCTTTCAGGGCTTAGAACATCCTCAGCGTTGGCTTAGTGGTCTGAGGCGCTATTCTGTAGCACCGGGCTGAGAACCACCGCCTGTGCCAGGGCCTCTAGACGGTGCCACCCACTGTCTGGAGACTGGGACGCCTCTTGGCTTCAGCTGGCTCTTTTATTAACTGCGATCAAAAATTAAGTTGGTCAGGAATGCATGACTTAGGGTTTGAATAGGAATATGTTCCAATGTTAATATGTGGCTAATAACACACAGTGGATGTCTTGTTGGACGCACATAAAATACTAGTGTTTCATAACCGAGAGTCACTGGCATTGAGCAAGTCGTTCTCTGAAAGGTTTTTATATACCTCCTACTCCCTCTTCGATGTCTGTTGGAACAAAGAACTGCCTTCTTTGGATACAAAGAAAAAAGATGTTAAACAGGTCAGAGAATGTTACAGTGAGAACACTTCTCCGTCTTTACTGTTCTTGTAACATTACAAACACAGGCGTCTCGCTCTGTCAGAGTTTAAGTTGTCAGTTAGCTTGCATGGCTACTTAACAGCAGTTTGCTATCAAACCCCTAGAAAATTACACGCCCCCCCCATTATGGTTGATTTCAGTAAAATGCGGGGGAAGGTGGATAAGGGAGGTGGACAGAGTGTGATGTGGGAGATTGTGGGGGGGAGAAACAGAGGAGGAGACGGCGGGGAGAGAAGGAGAGGGGTAGATGGTGGGGGGCGACAGTGGGTAGCGCGCGCTCAGTCAGTTTGTTGTTGCCTCCCCACAGTTCCAGGCTTGGCTGTCATAAAAGTGTGTGGAATGTTTCTCTAATGAGTTTTCCACTAAAGATGAATCACGGTCGTTCCATGTAGCAGTGGCCACACACACACAAATAGTGTGTGTTATTAAACCCGTTGGCTGTTTATCTGCGACACACACACTTGATTTACAGTAGCGATATTGATTAGCTAGTGTTGTTATCTTCCTTTCAGCTCTGTGCCAGCCAGCATTTAGAGGTACTGTGTTTGTTCCGGTTTTGTCGATGTAGTAAAACTGTAATTGGACTGATGTTCATGAACGAGGGGAGAGAGAGACATTCCAGCTTTTATTACCTCGTATTTGTGATTGTGCTCCTAAGTATCTGAGCGTCCTCATTTGTCAGTGCATGCATTCGTGTTCCTGGTGAAAAGGTCAGTGTTTAGCGTCTGCTGTTGATGAATACAGCTGTTCACGAGTCCGCAACCGAGAACTGGTCTGGTCCACATTTAAAGAACCCAGTCCCTACACGCCTCCCACAGCTCGTGACCGTCCTGAGCAGGGTGCACCAGGCTGAACCCGCTCAAAGATCGACAGTAATTGCATGTCTGATTTTAGCTGTGACTCAACCCAGAAACCAGACACGTTACTCCACCTACGGGAAAGTCAGCCGTAGACCTCATGCACAGTCGGATGCTGGCTGTTTTGGTTTTGGACTGAAGACGGGCCGGAGTCGAGGGGGGGAATCACGAAGCGGACTTTGCATCGGTGGATTTAAATCTACTCACAGCGACCTGTGAAGCAGTCGTCTGTGTCGCTGGTTTGCAAAAAGGATTTGGAGCTAAGCTTGTGCCGAGGGAGGGAGGGAGGGAGGGAGGGAGGGAGG
>JACXGJ010017259.1:0-11369 GCA_016801105.1 Esox niger
GCTATAGGAAGCGTTTAGAAGCTGTTATTTCTGCAAAAGGGGGATCTACAAAATATTGAGTTATTTTTTTTATTGTAGTGCCCAAATTTATGCACATGCCTAATTTTGTTCGAACAATCATTGCACACTTCCTGTAAATGGTATAAACTTCGTTTCACTTCTCAAATATCACTGTGTTTGTCTCCTATATGATATATTTGACTGATTTTTTTTTTTTATCCTAAGAACCAACGATTTATGAAGGAAAATCATGGACATTAACAAGGTTGCCCAAACTTTTGCAGACCACTGTATGTAGTTTTTTGTTCAAATTAGTAGACCTGAATATTATTTTTCTAAATAATATGATTTTTTTTTTACACATGATGATAGACCATCACATTTTAAAAAAGTGTATATTTTAAAGTCATTTTTATAACAGGCGCTCTTTCACACGTGTCTTTTGTTTACAATCGCCAATCAAAGTGTTAGTTGTGTGGTGAGGTCCAGTCAGTCAGAATGACACACTGTTTGCAAGTGGATGAAAGTAAAATAATCAAAGATGGAATATATTCACTGAATTAATGTTACCTCTGGAAAAACTATTTGGCCACAAAACGCTATGTAAAGTTTAGCTGTGGAATCGAAAGGCAGTTGAGAGTGTTGAAAATGGTGAGTTTAGCAAATAGCATAGCTGGCTAATTCAGCAAACTTGCTTATCTAGACTCCTCCATCGAATAAACTCAATGTTATGCATTGATAAATATAGACGTAGTTCTGTAACCGAGTTTTGCATGTCAACCACACGGCTTCCTCCATACGCACCGTCGCTTTTTTCTCACATTAACTGTAATTGAGCCAATGTTACATGAGAACAACTCCCACTCCTTTGCACCTCATGTAGTAGCACTCATGTTGTATCGGTAGTTCTTAAGAATGTTTGGTTAACCAAATACTATTTGAATAGTAACACCTACTATTCGGATAGTAAAATATTTTTCAATGCACATGCCTACTAGAGACACATGTTCAGAACCTTGACCGGACATAAAAGCTTTTGTTTGTTTGACTCCAAGGGGGCTTTGCAAGCTGATGCCAGTCCGTTCGACATAGACATTGAAAAAATGGTGGATAACTCTATGTCCTGACATAGAACATATTTGCCTTTGAAACCCATTAGGTCAGCCTTTATGGATTTACATACGTTTTGAATATGTGAAAAACGCTTCAAAAGCTACTCATATAGAACCAAATGGTCAATCTATACATCACAAGATATTTGTCATCTATGGGCCAAGGTCATTTATCAGTCCATACCTTAGAAAAGTACTAATAAAATCATGGCTGTTATCAACCAGTCTCCAAGCATATGTGTTATTACACATATATGAATATAAATCAGACAGAGTTGATCATATGATAAAATAATCTGATGCACATGTCCACAGCATGGCGATGTAATGTAGGCAAGTAAATTCAGTTTGGTCACAAGATGTCACCATTATGGCTAGATGGCGTTATCTCTATATCTGTATCAGTCACAAGAGTTATAAGTCTAATGTATGACCTATAACTGAATTTAACCACATGGGGGCCCGATTGGACAAGAAACATAATTCATGCTTCATGTAGAGAATCTATGAATAAATAAATCACATTTCAGTCAATCAAATGTATACTGAACATAATTACAAACGCAACATTTTAGTTTTTGCCCCCATTCATTATGAGCTAAACTCAAACATCTAAGACTTTCTCTATGTACACAAAAGGCCTATTTCTCTCAAATATTGTTCACAAATCTGTGTAAATCTGTGTTAGTGAGCACTTCTCCTTTGCCGAGACAATCCATCCACCTCAAGTGTGGCATATCAAGATGCTGATCAGACAACATGAGTATTGCGCAGGTGTGCTTTAGGCTGGCCACAATAAAAGGCCACTTGAAAATGTGCATTTCCATCACACAGCACAATGCCACAGATGTCCAAGTTTTGAAGGAATGTGCAATTGGTATGCTGACTGCAGGAATGTCCACCAGAGCTGCTAGTACCAGTAAGAATTTCCGGTTCTCACAGACCTGTTAGTTTTTCTTTCAGAAGCCCTCCTGTTCTCCACTCATTACCTGTATTAACTGCAACTGTTTGAACTCATTACCTGTATAAAATACACCTGTCCACACACTCAAATCAAACAGACTCCATCCTCTTCACAATGGCAAAGACCAGAGGGCTGTGTAAGGACATCAGGGATAAAATTGTAGACCTGCACAAGGCTGGGATGGGCTACAGGACAATTGGCAAGCAGCTTGGAGAGAAAGAAACAACTGTTGGCGCAATTATTAGAAAATGGAAGAAGTTCAAGATGACGGTCAATCTCCCTCGGTCTGGGGCTCCTTGCAAGATCTCACCTTGTGGGGCATCAATGATCATGAGGATGGTGAGGGATCAGCCCAAAACTACACAGCATGACCTGGTCAATGACCTGAAGAGAGCTGGGACCACAGTCTCACAGAAAACCATTAGTAACACACTACGCTGTCATGGATACAAATCCTGCAGCGCACGCAATGTCCCCCAGCTCAAGCCAGCGCATGTCCAGGCCTGTCTGAAGTTTGCCAATTACCATCTGGATGATCCAGAGGAGGAATGGGAGAAGGTCATGTGGTCTGATGAGACAAAAATAGAGCTTTTTGGTCTAAACTCCACTCGCCGTGTTTGGAGGAAGAAGCAGGATGAGTACCACCCAAAGAACACCATCACCATGCTTTTCTACAAAGGGGACAGGACGACTGCACCGTATTGAGGGGAGGATGGATAGGGCCATGTAACCTCCTTCCCTCAGTAAGAGTATTGAAGATGGGTCATGGCTGAGTCTTCAAGCATGACAACGACAACTAAGGAGTGGCAACTAAGGAGTGGCTCCGTAAGAAGCATCTCAAGGTCCTGGAGTGCCCTAGCCAGTCTCCAGACCTGAACCCAATAGAAAATCTTTGGAGGGAGCTGAAAGTCCATATTGCCCAGAGACAGCCCTGAAACCTGAAGGATCTGGAGAAAGTCTGTATGGAGGAGTGGGCCAAAATCCCAGCTGCGGTGTGTGCAAACCTGGTCAAGAACTACAGGACACGTATGATCTCTGTAATTGTAAACAAAGTTTTCGATACCAAATATTAAGTTCTGCTTTTCTGATGTATCAAATACTTCTGTCATGCAATAAAATGCAAATGAATTATTTAAAAATCATACAATGTGATTTTATGGATCTCTCACAGATGAAGTGCACCTATGATAACAATTACAGACCTCTACATGCTTTGTAAGTAGGAAAACCTGCAAAATCAGCAGTGTATCAAATACTTGTTCTCCCCACTGTACATCTCCACCTGCCCTGTCGGCGCGCAGAACAAGTGCTCCAACCGGCCCAGCTCAGGCCTCCTGCATCCCCTACCCGTTCCACGCCACCCTTGGTCCCAACTGTCCCTGGATTTCATCACCGGTCTACCCTGCTCAGAGGGACACACAGTCGTCCTCACTATCGTTGACCGTTTCAGCAAATTCTCCCGACTTGTTCCGTTACCAAAACTCCCCACAGCAAAAGAGATGACTGCTATATTGGTGAAGGGTGTTCTGCGTCTTCGGCCTCCCCACCGACCTGGTATCCAACCGGGGTCCTCAATTCACCACAGCGGTGTGGAGGTTGTTCTACCTCGCCATTGGCGCCACCATCAGTCTCTCCTTCGGTTTCCAGCCCCAAACCAACAGTCAAGCCGAAAGGGCCAACCAGGCCCTAGAAACCACCCTCTGTTCGCTGGTCTCCACAAACCCCACGACCTGGTCCGCCCAGTTACCCTGGGTAAAGTATGCACACAACCTACCCACATCCTCAACAGGCATCTCCCTGTTCCAATGCCAATTCGGCTACCAGCCCCCATTGTTTCCGTCCCAGGAGAGGGATTTAGCCGTGATATCCATCACTGTCACTGCACCTGGCATCATGCTTTGGTCTTCTGGTGATTACCAGACGCGCGCCCACCACCGCTGCGTTCCCGCCCCAGTCCACGCTGTGGGGGACAAAGTGTGGCTTTCCACCAGGGACATGCCCCTACAAACCGAGTCCCGCCAGCTTTCTCCTTGGTTCATTGGTCTGTTCACGGTGGACCGGGTCATCAATCCAGTTGCGGTACAGTTGAAACTGCCTCTGTCCCTCAAGCTCCACTCTACCTTCCATGTGTCCTGCCTAAAGCCCGTCCAAATCAGTCCGCTTCTCCCTCCTCCTCCACTTCCACCCTCTCCTTGAATTGTCGACGGGGCGCCTGCCTACACCGTTCGGCACATCATGGACTCCCGGCGCCGGGGTCGCAGTCTCCAATACATGATAGATTGAGAGGGTTATGGTCCCGAAGAGCGCTGCTGGGTTCCCCGTCGCCAGATCCTGGACGCTAGTCTAATCAGGGATTTCCATCGCCGACAGCCGGGCACCCCGGGTGGTCCGCCTGGAGGCGTCCATCGGAGGGGGGGTACTGTCACGTCCCAGCCTCCCTGAGCTGGGATCACGCACCTGTTTGCCATCATCCACTTCCACACATGTACCCAATCAGCTATCACACACCTGTTTCCACTCGCCTCCTCACTAACAGTATTTCTATGGATCCCTGTCAACTCTTCCCTGCCGGATCATGGTCTTCATTTGCGTTTATATCTGTGCTACTAGCAAGCTCTTTCCCATTTATTCATCTCTCTCGTGTACCGACCTTCTGCCCGTCTCCAACAACTCTGCCTGCTACCTGCTTGTAATTCTGCTGACAGCCTGTGTACTGACCTTCTGCCCGTCCCCGACTACTCTGCCTGATACCTGTCTGTACCTCTGCTGTCTGCACGTGTACCGACATCCTGCCTGTCCCCGACAACTCTACCTGCTACCGGTTAGTACATCTACCACCTGTCTGTGTTCAGATCCTCTGCTTAACCCCGATTACTCTGCCTTTCACTTCCCCCTCGCTCTTCCAATCCACACTTGGATTCTAACCCGCATCCGTGACAAAAACACTGTATTCAAATCGTAGGCCTGTTGGATTTGTGGTTACGTTTCAAATAAAGCTAGGCATTGTAATGGGGATTATTAGCCTATTTGGTAAATTGTTGTTGTATATTTTATTAAATTAAATTGTTTATTGATATTATAGGAATTATGGTTGCAACATTTCCTGTCAAAAGTAATCTAATATATCCTGTACACTGGAAATGGAAACTGTTATACAAGCTATTGGAAAGCCAGATTTCTTATAATGGTATTTTATGACGGCAGACATTTCACTAGGGACTTGTACTCTCCACATTTCGAAATGGCTTCATGGTCCCCTTCTTCCACTTGTGTATGGTGAAACAATTGCAATGATGTGCTTTAGCACCTGGCAGTAATTCTTTCCAAAAGAAGCTGCTTGCGTGTGAGTTTATCCTGAAGTGAATCAGTGTGTCACATAGTAAGGTGTGTTTGAGCTAGTTAGCATCCTAATTTCTCACGTTGGGCACAAGCAGGTAAGGCATACATTGCCCGCTTTCTCATTGATATAGCGAACTAGTTCCTGTTTCAAACAAGGTTGATGGCAGATAACAATAAAACATCTTACCGCTGTTTTGTATGCAGTATTGTAGTTAGATAATTTGCTAATTTAGCTACATGAAGTTCGCTTGCTAGTTGATTAGTGCTGTGTTGGAGAGCTACACAATAGACTGCCAACACAGCTGTTTTAAGACAGGCTATAGACCACTCATCTAGCATCAGTCAAATGGAAGTCATCTAAATGATTGACTACGGATATTAGGATGTTTAAGGAGAGTTATTAGAAGATCTATCAGTTATCTACCAAATTCTTTAAAATTCAAACATTTTGTCATGCAGTAATGACATTCTACATGTTTCACTGTCATGGTAAATCAACCTACATGACTTGGTGCACCATGTCGTAGCAGGAAATTCAATTGTGTACAGTTTTAGAATTCAGGAGTTTTACAAAAAGAATTCATCCTCACTTAAAAAAAGTTCCAACCCTGTATTTGCTTGGCTAATTAAATTTTTTACTTTATCTTTGCGGTAGTGTTTTCCATTTTCAGTGTGTATATTTGCTAGGTGAATTCTGAAAGACACTCAAGGAAGTTTTTTTACAACACCTGATCCTTAAATAATTCTAAAATGCTTGTTTGGCACTAGAAAGTAATTTTCCATTATATTAAACCCAGCTGAAATTTATTTGGTTTAATTAAATTAAACTTAATGTTGTCTGTGTTATTGATTTGTAACAGTATGTAATGCACTGGCGTGTTAAGGTTGGTATTAGGTAACAAATGGCAGAAAGGAATTAAATGAAGCTAAGGACATGAGGCGTCCATTTCTGAAATTAGTCATTCTGATGTACCTATTCTTTTGTTTAGTTGTACATTTGCTCCATCCACATCTTTCATTCCTCAAAACATTGATCGACTGACTGGTTTCTATAGTGAGCTGTGTCTCCTACATGCGTACATGTAGGAGTTCAAGTGGCTGTATAGTAAGAGTGAAATTTGTAATTGTAAAGTTCTATCTGATTCCCAATTGAGCCAAATGTTGTGTCCTAGGGTAAGGCACTCCACCCTAATTTAGTCCAGGAAAATGTACCTGTACTTATTTGAATTTGCTTTGGATAAGGTCATTTGCTAAATGACAAAAGTGTATACAGTGGGGAGAACAAGTATTTGATACACTGCTGATTTTGCATGTTTTCCTATTTACAAAGCATGTAAATTTGCATTTTATTGCATGACATAAGTATTTGATACATCAGAAAAGCAGAACTTAATATTTGGTACAGAAACGGTTGTTTGCAATTATAGAGATCATACATGTCCTGTAGTTCTTGAACAGGTTTGCACAAATTGCAGCAGGGATTTTGGCCCACTCCTCCGTACAGACTTTCTCCAGATCCTTCAGGTTTCGGTGCTGTCGCTGGGCAATACGGTCTTTCAGCTCCCTCCAAAGAATTTTTATTGGATTCTGGTCTAGAGACTGGCTAGCCCACTTCAGCGAAGCGTTAACTTTCGTTTTCTCCAGTCTCTTCTCTCTCTTGCGACTCACGGTCTACCCAGCTAGCTGAGAATTCACTTGGGCTTGCAGAAGTAACATTAGTGAATTCTCACCCTGCTCGCCGTGATAAGATTAAATCTCAGGTTGCCTGTTCCTTTTGATTCGGACTCTCCTCTTTATACTACCCAGCGTCTCCTTAGCAACAGTTCTGTCTCCTTAGTAACGCGTCCTCACTCAGAGTGCCACATTCGCGTTCCATACGGTCACCACCATTCGCCTTCTAGAAGACTTCCTGCCGGGAGGTTTCTGTTCGAGCATAGACCTCAAGGATGCTTACTTCCATGTCCCGATTATTTGCAGATACAGAAAGTTTTTCCGGTTTGCCATCAGTTCGGCTACACCCTGGCTCCACACACTTTCTCCAAATTTCTGAAGGTGGCACTGGAGCCTGGACAATCTCCTGATCCTAGCATCATCCCTGGAACTGGCCAGGATATACTCCTTCTGAGGGTTGTCCCTTCTCACGCGATCACGACTCGCTGTGAACTGGAAGAAAAGCGCGCAGAGACCAGCCCAGGTGGTTTCTTACTTTGGTATGGTCATGGACACGCTCACGATGAGGGCACATATTTCGTGCTCTCGATCTGCTCTCAACATGTGCCTCCAGCCCTGCAGGTGTCGGGTTCGGGCCATCATGTCTCTTTTGGGCATGATGGTTGTGGCGCACGCAGTAGTCCCCCTGGCTCCCCTGACATGCGCAGCCTACAGGCCTGGTTTGCTCACCAGTGGGTCGACCCCGTGCAACATCCGGAACTGGACATTGTCTCTGCCAGTTTACCTGTGAAGGGACCTGGACGTTTGGACCACCAGAGTGAGAGTGTTCAGAGTGAGAGTGTTCAGAGTGAGAGTGTGCTCAGAGTGAGAGTGTGCTCAGAGTGAGAGTGTGCTCAGAGTGAGAGTGTGCTCAGAGTGAGTGCGTTCAGGTGTTCACAGATGCCTCTCTTCACGGATGGGGTGGTGTGCCAGGGTCAGGCTGTCGGGGGCCTAGCCACATCAACCTGCTGGAACTGGACACGCTATCCGTGGGCCACCGTACTGTTATACTTATTGCAATCACTGAGGTAGAGGTTAAACGGGCTGGGACGGCAGGTGGGAGAGTCCTGCAGAAGAAGATGATGATTCATTTCTAGCCTATATAATGCACAATGTTTTGGGGATTTTGTTCAGGCTTCTTTTGTTTTTTCTATGTTTCTTAAATTATACATTCTGTTAATAAAGTTCATACCTTAGTCTTTATCTTGTCTCTTCCCTTTACGTCAGCAGTTGATTTATTGAATGTCGGCAGTAGATTTATTAAATGTCGGCAGTAGATCTATTAACCATCGGCAGTAGAGCTATTAAATGTCGGCCAAACCAAACGTCGGCAAAGAAGCGGGAAGCATTGTTCAGACATCGGAGGGAGGAAAAATCTCAATCTTGCCGATGAGGTGCCAACGTCTATACTGCATTCGGCTGACATCTCGTGTGTCGGGCCCACATTGGTAAGACTTACGTGTGGTATCTGGGGAAGAATGAGCTAATGACAAATCTGTTTTTGAAATGGTTCAGAGAAATCTTACATAGAAACAGAATATAATGTTAATTTACTATAAACTGTAGTTAACAAAAGTATTTTGGCTACATAGTACATCCATTTTTGTGACTTTTGTTGGTGTTGTATGGATGAAGTGGACTTTAATTTCTACATTTAGATAGACACTGATCTAATATGACTTAAATTCTAACACAAACTATTGGACGGGTACAGTGCCTTGCAAAAGTAGTCACCCCTTTAGCTTTTTACCTATTTTGTTGCATTACAGCCTTTAGTTCGATGTTTTTTTTATCTGAATTGTATGTGATGGATCAAAACACAATAGTCTAAGTTGGAGAAGTGAAATGAAAAATATATACAAAAACTGACCGTGGCTTGGTATCAAGAGATCCCTGGATTTTCCACTTCTTAATAAGTGATTGAACAGTACACGCTGGCATTTTCAAAGCATTGGATATCTTTTTATATCCTCTTCCATCTTTATAATGTTCCATTACCTTGTAACACAGGTCTTTTGATAGTTTTTTTCTGCTCCCCATGACTTGCCTGAATCTAGCCTGCTCAGTGCATCCATGCGAGAGCTAACACACTTAATAACTATTTATACGCAGACACTTGCTCCGATAAAAAAAAAACTGAATATTGGCATGTGCATATGTATTCACCCCGTTTGTTAAGAAACCCATAAAAAGCTCTGGTGCAACCAATTACCTTCAGAAGTCACATAATAAGTGAAATGATGTCCAGCTGTGTGCAATCTAAGTGTCACATGAACTGTCAGTACATATACACACCTCTTTTGAAAGGCCAGAGGCTGCAACACCTAAGCAAGAGGCACCACTAACCAAACACTGCCATGAAGACCAAGGAACTCTCCAAACAAGTAAGGGACAATGTTGTTGAGAAGTACGAGTCACGGTTAGGTTATAAAAAAAAATCAAAATCTTTGATGATCCCCAGGAGCACCATCAAATCTATCATAACCCAATAGAAAGAACATGGCACAACAGCAAACCTCCTAAGAGACGTCCGCCCACCAAAACTCACGGACCAAGCAAGGATGGCATTAATCAGAGAGGCAGCACAGTGACCAAAGGTAACCCTGGAGGAGCTGCAGAGTTCCACAGCAGAGACTGAAGTATCTGTACATAGGACGACAATAAGCCGTACGCTCCATAGAGTTGGGCTTTATGGCAGAGTGGCCAGAAGAAAGTTTTAACTTTTAGCAAAAAACAAAATGGCATGTTTTGAGTTTGCAGAAAGGCATGTGGGAGACTCCCAAAATGTATGGAGGAGGGTGCTCTGGTCTGATGAGACTAAAATTTAACTTTTCAGGCCATTAAAGAAAACGCTATGTCTGGCACAAACCCAACACATCACACCACCCAAAGAACAATCAGCAGCATCATGCTGTTGGGATGTTTTTCAGCAGCCAGTACTGGTAAACTGGTCAGAGTTGAGGGAAAGATGGATGGTGCTAAATACACAGATATTCTTGAGCAAAACCTGTACCACTCTGTGCGTGATTTGAGGCTAGGACGGAGGTTCACCTTCCAGCAGGACAATGACCCCAAACACACTGCTAAAGCAACACTTGAGTGGTTTTATGTATGTTTATACATACAAACACAAGTCTCACACTTACTCTCAATTCTCTACAAAGACACGCTAACCTAAACAAACAAACTGAAATTCTTTATAGGGCAGCAAGCTGCTGGAGATTGGCTTGTGGGGATTGATGATTGGATTGATTGCCCCGCCCATGTCATCAGCAGCAACTCACCACACCTGGGAATGGAACAGAGAGAGAGACAACACACACACACACACACACACAACAAAGACAGTCCACAGGACGTAACAGCTTCACAATAAAAAAAATAAAAAACATAGTTGTGGGCATGTTCTGTAAATTTTATGATGCAAATCCTCAAATCCATGTTAATTCCAGGTTGTGAGGCAACAAAACAAGAAAAATGTCAAGGGGGGTGAATTATTTTGCAAGTCACTGTATACTCTTAGCCAACCTTAACCAAATATAACCTTATAGATTTTACACCTATTGTTAATCTAAAAATACATGAAGGAAATATATTTTGGGGAGTATGCCCAGACCCCCCCAAAATGAGGCCCATCAATGATTTTCTAGTGACTTCCCTGGTATATGGGAAGGTTTGAGTGTGGGACTAAGAAATGTAATCTTGAGAAACGTGTTTGTGGCTGGGCCTAAGGAGATTTGAAGTGGCTGAAAAGTAAGCTCTCAAATAATTGAAATACATGATCATGAAAGACATACCTTTATACAGAAGCTTACCATTGGATACAAAACATTTAACACCTAATTTTGCTGACCTAACAGTGATATATTACAATATAAATGCATTGTTCTTGCATTTCAAAAACAGCAGATTACCATTCATTTTAGGATATATGTTGCTGTGTTACAAGAAATATACAACTCTGGAAAAAATTAAGAGACCACTGCACCTTTTTTTTCCTTTCCAAAAAAGTTGAAAAGGAAGGTTTTGAGGAGCAGCAGGGTTCCTGTCATAGTGTCCGGGGTATGTGGACAGAAAAGCAGAGGCAGAACGGCTGTTTTGGAAATAATCCATGTTTTAATTGAAGAAAGAAACAAAAGAACAAACTCAGAACAGACACTATAACTGGGTTGTGTAGCCTACGGCTGCTAACCAAAATAAACCACACATCCGTGTGCAAACATTCAACATAAATAGGTTCCCCA
>JACXGJ010017260.1:0-11369 GCA_016801105.1 Esox niger
CATGAACTCATAACGTTCAGTACACACACACACACACACACACACACACACACACACACACACACACAGGAGACAGTGAGGCAGGTTTGGCTGATGATGATGTCATAGACAGGGGATCGACCAGGGGCGGGGTTTCTGGATGAGGCAGACATGGGATTCACTGATCACTCCATCTGGCTATCATAGGTCCTGTTACACACACACACACACACACACACACACACACACACACACACACACACACAATCCATTAACGTGTTCTATAAAACATTGTTTCACTGCAAGACACAAATATACATCCTGTAAAAGTTGGCTAACGGGCAACATTTTTAAGATGCTTCGACAACGCTAAATGCAAGCTAAATCCTCATTAGAGCAAAGTAGAGTGGCTAACTGAGTAATAACGGGCTTAGAGCCAACTGATCAAAGAGCCAGTGGCTTGATCCAAAAAAGGGAGTAGCTAGGAGTCAAAAGGCCTTGGTCGGCTCCTTGTCGGCTCCTTATGCTTTGTACTAACACAAGTCTTGACTGAGGTGCCGTGTCACTGACTGTTTGCTTTTCAGTATTATCCTTGAAATGTCTTTTGGCATCAGAAACTCAGTGTTCCTGTCACTCTTCTCAGTGTTCAAATGTTACTATTTCTGTCTGTCTGGCTGTCTCCCTTCTTGTTCCCTTGATCCCCCTACCACCCTTCAATTCCCTCCCTCAGTTTTTATCACACCCTTTCACCCTCTTTCTTCCTTTCCACCTCCCCATCTCTTCCCCGATCTCTCTCTCTACCCCCCCCCCCCACACACACACACACACACCCTTTTCAACCTGAGGAATTTCAAGTGTGTCTCCGCATGGCTCTGTGGTTAATTAGTGCCCAGCAGCAGCAGGCTGTCTGAGGGATGAGAAGGCGCCACCGCACCTCTCAGGAGCGGAGATTTATGGCCCTCGCATAGCTAGGATGCCGCGCACACAGCGGTCCGTGTGTCAGAGAGAGAGAGAGAGAGAAACGGGGACAAATGTGGAAAGAGAAATGCAGAGGAGGACAGAGAGAAAGACATTTAGATTAAGAGGGGAAGAGGTTGAGCGAGTGATAGAGGGGAAAGTAGTCAGGGAGGTAGAGAGGGGCATGACGAGAGAGAGCGAGAGGAACGTAGCGGTCGAGGAGTTATTATGAGGGAGAGAACGAGGAGTCTCAGAGAGAGGGGTGGGGGGGAGGCCACAGGGGATTGGATATCCACATCCCTGCCTCCACAGTAACCCAATGGGATGCTCCTGTTACTTGAACCGCCATCTCATCCCGCCTTTCCTCCAGCTACATCACTCCCATCCTTTCGCTATGGACTCACAGTGTTGACAGATGAGTTTCCATCTCTATTTGCATCTACTGTGCATAAAGTGTCTGAAATGAGGTCAACAAAACATACGTACCACTGTGGCATCCTCATTGTTTTACCTCAGCTGGCACAAACATATGTGTCTCCAGGAACCTCCATTTGTGAAAACCCTCTTAGAAAAGTACCATCAAATATCCGTGGCTGCCATAGATATGTGATGGTACTTGAATGGAACACCACCTGCAGACTGCTAGTGAGGTTTGGCGACGGCTTATAGCTAGCTTGTTTGAATGGCCATACAGTAACTTAAGTATGTCAGCCTGCGGATGCAGTTTTACCTCACCAAAGTAATGGGTCTGTTCACAGAAATTGACCGGTAATCCATCTTTGACAGCTAGAAATGGTGTGGTTCGCTACTTTGAAACATTTGGACCGTCTGATCACGTAGTCGCCTTGGCAGCTAACGTTGGACCGATCTCAGTCAGGGCGTTAATCATGGCAGAACAACAACATGCCATAGTATGAAAGTCCATTATAACAATGTTACAAGAATTAGATGGGTAGCCAACAAGCCAGTATGCTCATTTCGTAGCTACTAGTCATAGAATCTTCATAGTTCAAAGCTAGATGTATTACCTACTTAATAATGTTTATTATAATATATACAATATGTTATATAATATATTGAAATACTACAACTACATTTTGAGCATGAATCAAGTGGCCACACCACAACTATAGCCTGATCTATTAGGAATATCACACCACAACCATGGCCCAAGCTATTAGAACAAACACAAACAGCCACCTGTTGTGCTTAAACCCTGAATCAAGCTTATCCTTGATATTACTGAGATCAGATGAGTTCCATTTCTAGGTGGGATAATATTTTAGAAACCCTATGGGACACACTTTCACACAACCATCTGCCTCCCCCAAAAAAGAAAAACAACACCAGTAGAAGGACTTTATTCTCTCAGGCTGGGCTTTTGATGTTGTGATGTGAAAGTAATGGGGTCAAAGTTTGACTCATGCAGCTCTGCACACGTCAGTAGGGGAACTCGGAAGTTGCTGCTCGGCCGAGAAAAGGGGTCAGGGCTACGGGCCGCGCGTCTATTGCTGTAGCCTCTCGCTCAGTCACAGTTTGAGCTATATGGTTTGGCAAGGGAAGTCGAATCAGCAGTGAGCTGTATCAAACCATGGTTCTTGAGGAAAAGGAGAAGCCAAATAGATGTCACGCTGGTCTAAAATATGTTTGGTGAAAACACAAAAGATCAGGCCTCATTTGGTGCAGTGGATAGGAAATCTTCAGCGGTGTAGGAATCACACCCTTGGAGATTTGTGGAAAAGAAAAACGCTGGATGTAGAATCGGCGAGATTTCTGTTTGTCATGTCCCTCTTGCCTTCTGAAAGTTCAACTTGGAACATGAAACATTTTCAGATGCCTGGTCTGAATTTGGAAACCAGGCTTGTTGTGCATGTTGCTGGTTCATCGGTGACAGTGATGAGTTACTCCCACTTCTGGTGCACCCCCTGTAGGACATCCAGCTGACTGCCTTTCGTCCAGTCCTCCAATGTTTCCCGGCTTCATTTTCACACAACTGTTTTTTTAGAGAGTAACCACAGAGCTGAATAAGACATGTCACCTGTGATCCATTTTGTGTTGTCTTAAGCAGTAAATAACATGTTAAGACAGCACATTCAGTGGTTATACAGTAATAAAAGCTGTTATATTTGCATGTCCAAATTAATATTTATCTTTCTGAATGTCCCACACACACACACACCCGCTGTAGTATATCCCCTGAGGCTTGTTATTCGCGTCAGTGTCCTTGGGATTTGGGAATATCGTAAGGCTGTGTGTTCACGGCTCTTAAAACAACAGCCAATGGAAGGCTGGGAGAGATGTGTAGTACCGGGATTCAGACTTAACAGAAAGCCAAAATACCAATGGCTCCCTCTACATGATGCCAGGTGTTTCTAAGCTGATGGCAAAATTAGCACTGTGTGATTATTGAATGGAAAAAATAGGAAATATTAAAATTCCAGTTTCCTGTTTTTGAATGCAATTGTGCCATGAATCATGAATCAATGCTGTTTTTTCACGTCAGCCGATTCTCAAACTGTAAAGTGTGTCGTGCTGATTCCCGGCGTGTCGTGGTGATTCCCGGCGTGTCGTGGTGATTCACGGCGTGTCGTGGTGTATCGCGGCGTGTCGCGGTGATTCGCGGCGTGTCGTGGCGATTCGCGACATGTCACGGCGACATGTCGCGGTGTCGCGGTGTATCACGGTGTGTCGCGCTGATTCACTGCGTGTCGCGGTGTATCACGGCGTGTCGCGGTGATTCACGGTTAATGTGTTTTGACTGGAGCATTCTTAACAACCCTGTGAAGTTGGGGGTGTCTTCAGAGTCCCCACTACTTCCCATGTGGCGCTGTGCATCGTACCTCTCCTTTGGCAGTGCTTCCTATTAAACAACATGGCCCCGTGAGCTGCTCCGGAATGGTCCGTATGTCAATAATGCTTTGATCTAGGGCTGTTATTGTGCAGGGCTTAATTCATGGGGAAGTGTGTGAAAGCAGAGGGTCTTATGCAAACACGCTGATAGCATTGGCTCTCGTCCATCAGTGATCAAAATAAATCAGCCATCTCTCTCACGTCGTCACACTCTCCTTAAGGCATAACACAATTTCTCCCTCTCTTCTCTCTCTCTCTTTCTCAGTCGCTGTGTTTTCCCTGTATTTCTCCCTTTCCTGCTTTCACTCTCTCCCTCTGTCCTTCTCTCTCTCTGTTTCTCTCACTGTCTCTCGGGCTTAGGGGTAGTGTTGTCATCGGCTGTCATTCTGAGGTCAGGGAACCAGGCACGGCATCCTGTGAGAGTGATCAGGGCAAGCGGGGGGTTTAATTATGAATTCCCGGCGATGGAAATGAAATATCACTTCAGGCATAATGGGAGCGGATTAGGCCAGGGGCTGGGGTCAAGAGCAGCAATCCTGGAAGCCATTGACTCCACTGCACCCCGCTAAAAATTAAAATGATGGCATGAGTATGTGTGTGTGTGTGTGTGTGTCTTCCATAGTTTACATCATGTAAATGAGATGATTTATTGGAAACCATCTTCCTGAGTGATAAGTCAAGTTATTGTATTTCTGCGCAGGTAGACAGGAAGACAAGGATAACTTGACAAATTTTGATTGGCTGTTAATGTATCGCCAGTAGGCCCTGAGCAAAGAGCATATTGGCCATACTCCCATGGTTGTTCAGAATCAGGATCAGCTTTATTCGCCAGGTGTGTGAACACATACGGGGAATTTGACTCTGGATTATATAGACTCACGATGTGCTTAATAATAAAGGACTTAAACATAGGACACTCAACAAGTCACTAACTGCAATATACAGTACACATAAATACACATAATAAACCAAACAACAACATAGTAAGACTGATGAGACGATAGTGCTATGAGCAGAGTTGTTCCGGTGGTTTCCAACAGACAGAACGCCATGGCATGTCTAGAACATGTCAATGTCCCTAAGGTAACCTGTCAATGTCTCTGAGGAAACTGGATATGAGAGAGACAAGCTGGCAAATATTTTCTATACAAACGGAATCCCGTTTGAATACGTGACTATATTTGACCAGGGTCTCATGGGCCCCACATGTCTTCATTAGCCCCATGAGCTGAAAACCTTTAGCTTGGGGAGCTAACACACTGGTCTAACCACTGAGCTAACCACACTGAGCTAACCATGTTTCTATAAGGTCTAATTGCATGTCTCTGTCTGCTTTTTCTAGATCCCTGGCTGTCAGGATGATGAGCGGACCCAGAGCAGTATAAGCTGTGGTGGACCAATCCGAGGCTTCGGGAGACCAAAAACATTAACGCCGACGGTGCCATGAACATACCCAGCTGTCCACGTAATACTTGACCGTTTCGACACACTCCTCTTCAGCGCACTGTCATCCTCCCCCTACCCCTGTTACCGAAAAGCACTTGTAGACGCACGCTCCAAAACGGACACTATATATTGCTACAACATTGACTTACATTTCCTGCAAAGCTATATCTGGATTCAAGGGACTGGAATTATTATTTTGGAATAAGGGGTTGAGTTGGGCGACCGAACGCTTATTCCCTTACCTGTCCTCTATCCTACTTTTTGTCTTTGAGTCCCAGAGGCCCCGACCAATGGAGAGGCGAAGGAGAGAGTCAGGATAAAGCAGCTGAAAAATAGAGCGAATTTGGAAGACGAAAAGAAAGCCGCTGAATCGGCAGGTTGGAACCTGGAACCGGGTCTCTCACACCACCCCCATCCCCAGGGACCGTGTAGACAGTGTCGGTCATAACAGTTGTGTACATCTGAACCGAACAAACGAAAGCAACAGCGGCAGCTTGGCGAGCCGAGGCCGAGGTCCATCCCGCTGCGGACTTGAACCGACACGACCAGCCGCATTTGAGGACCGTAAGGATTGGGATTGTAGCTATGACGGGGGGTTTGAGGTTTCCCGCGTGGCCCTTGGCGGTCCTGAGTGTGCTGGCCATGGCCCGGGCGCTGGAGTTCGGCGGGACCCCGGGTCAGTGGGCCCGCTACAGCCGCTGGGAGGCGGGGTCGGTGGGCGAGCTCAGCTTCAGCCTCAAGACCAATGTCAGCAAGGCCCTGGTCCTCTACCTGGATGACGGCGGCAACTGCGACTTCATGGAGCTCCTGATCGCCGACGGACGCCTCCAGCTGCGCTTCGCCATCCACTGCGCCGAGCCGGCTGCCCTGCACATGGAGACGCGGGTCAGCGACGACCGCTGGCACATGGTGCTACTGACCCGGAACTTCCGCGAGACCCTGCTGATGGTGGACGGCGAGACCAAGGTGGCGGAGGTCAAGTCCAAACGGAAGGAGATGGCTGTAGTGAGCGACCTGTTCGTAGGCGGCATCCCGCCCGACGTGCGCCTCTCCGCGCTCACCTCCAGCACGGTGAAGTACGAGCCGCCGTTCCTGGGCCTGATCTCCAACCTGAAGGTGGGCGAGATCCCCCCGACCCTGCTCAACAGCCAGGGCATCCAGAGTGACCTGGAGTACCTGTGCACCAAGCAGAACCCGTGCCTCAACGGAGGCTTCTGCTCCATCCTGTATGGCGAGGTGCACTGCGACTGCACGCACACCCGCTACAAGGGCAAATACTGCAAGGAAGGTAAGACGCCACTCCCTTCCTTGTCAAAACCTCCTTTTAGCCGAGTTCCAACAACTGTGCCGTATAACGCAGTGCAGCTTGGGCTTAACTTGCTCTTTGACTTGCTCTCATTAGGAGATTAGCACACTGACCTGAACATACTGTAGTTTATTAGTTGATCCCATTAGGGCCACGTATGCTCTTTTATCACAGCAGCTTCGTGTAGGTATGCACCATACCACCTTTTTTCAGGCAGAGTACAAGTACGAGTACTTATATTTGGGTACTTGCAGATACCGAGTACCGATATCAAGTATCAGTAATAGCTAGTTTTATACTCTGTACTCAAAGGATATTTTTCAGTAAAATAACCCTATAAACATGTTGTGGTTCTCTATGTTAACTTACTTAAGCTCTAACCATTTATCAAAGTGCTCCACCTTATAATATTATTTACCTTATATAGTTTATTATTTAAATGGACATTTTTGAATTTATATTTGATCCAAAATTATTTTTCCTTTGAAAAGATAAATAATACACACAACCCATCGCAGGCTTTTATTGTGAAGAAAAAATACAAATGTCGTAAGTCTAATTGCTGCTGCCAAATGTAGACATTTATATCAATGTGACAGCCACTTACTGACAGTTCAACACAAACGTGTGAATACACAGACAATTACTTTTCTCTGATCTCACTAGCTAGTTTGATAGTCTGTACGTGAATGTCTTTGCTTTGGTCTGATGCTCGTGTGATATTTTGCGCTAATGCTGTTTGCGTTTTTTAAAATCTTTTCATGCTCTGCTCTGTCATTTTTCCTGTCCACAGACTGTCTCCGGACATTTTATTTAGCTTCTCTAGTGTTGGACTTAGCTGTTGTTGTGGTTATGCACTGCTAGCATTAGCATACTCCATGAACTCTGCGCTCTGTTATGTCTAACAATGTTTTATCGAATTGCTTGTGTCAAACTTGTGTTTTTCGTTTATTCCTCTTGACAATTTAGCAGAGAAGTGCTTGCACTCTACTTGTGTCATTGCTGACATCGCTGTCGTCCCACTCTACCAACAGGAGTTATTTATGTCTCCATGAGGTAGCATTTGTGCGTGGTATCGGCATATTTCTGTCAGTACCAGTACAAGAGCCCAGTATCGACCGGATACTGGTATCGGTATCGGTGCATCCCTAGCTCCCTGGGGTCTGCACAGAACATGGCAAAACACTGATATACCGACATACAACGTTTAAACTACACCAAGAACCTGTATTATTGAAGCAGTCATTGTTATCCCCAATTAGCCATTGCGTTGTTAAAGCATTTGTCATCATCTTTAAGCACCCATCGCCTTCTTTAAGCGGCCGTGATATTCTCAAAGAAGTCGTCTCGTTGCAGCAGTCATCTTGCTGAAGCAGTCATCCTCTGAGGCAAGAACCCCCTGTGCTAATGTCTTTAGAATGTATTATTCTAATGCAGTCGTGTCTTTGACCTTTTGGAAGGATCCGGCACAGGAGTGGAAGTCATTGACACACTCTTTGGGAGTCGGCCTGTTTTATGTCTGTATTGTGGGAGTTTTGTAGTGGAGAATGTAGGCCATTGTTCTCTCTGCAGAGACAGAGATGAGTCTGATAAATGAAACGGAGGCTCTTATCCTTTTGTTCACTGTAGGGGGATGTTGGGAAAACATGGCGGAGATGCCGGCTGTTGCTGCGATGACAAAGTCACCGCTTTTTACGGGGACAATGCCGTTAGAATGTCCGTGCGGCGATATTTCCACGCTGTGATGTGGATTCTACTTTGAAGTTGTGACATTTAAGATAATGCCTTTTAAAATGTTTTCTGCAATGTCAACCAGTTATGGTTGGCAGAAGCCTTTGACCCATGATGTCATAATGTGGTGTTCATTCATGTAAAGGGGTGGTCCCTAGATGATCCTAGCAGCTGTGTATGCAAATGTCTTCAAATGCATTTCCTAACACCCACACGATCCGACCGAGCTTTTCAAGGGGCTGATGTTAATATACCATAAAATATGTTTCGGGGGTTATTTTTCATTAAATATATACACTTTATTACACAAAGACTGTGTTGTGCTTTAACTTGTTATTTGCTAGTCAACTAGATGTAGCTGGGCTTGTATTCTGTGAGGTATTATTTCAGTACAGCGTGAATGAATGTGTTGTTGTGGCCAAAATGTGAGATAAGGAGAGCAATGCAAAAGAAAATTGCAGGATGCGAGAGACGTGTTTGCGTCTATCCCCGTGTCTCATCCCCCTCTCTTTCCCTCGTTTGTCCAACAGAAATTTTGCTCACTCCCAGCACATATCTTTTCTTCACCTTTACCTGCTGTCAGCATTTACAGAAACCCATTCCTCTCCCTCTCTTTCTCTCTCTGTCTTCATCGCCCTGTGTCTCTGTCTGTCTCTACCTTGCTCTGTTTGCATTTCTCTTCCTTTACCCCATCTACATTTCTCTTCTCATATTTTCATGTTTATGTACAGTATATATATATTGTACCATTTTCACTGATTGTATGTATATATATACATCCACCTGTCACTGTTTTTTGTTTGCCTTTCTTTATTGAATTTGAATTTCCAAACGGGATCGTTTATATGAAGTAATTTTACTGCAAACACACAACTATTTTGCCTAAATGGCCTCACTATTTCACAATCTATCATTCAGATACTAACTGATTCTGCATCTGATCTTCGGAAGTAATTGATTGCATGTAGACTGATCCTGGCGCTCTGTAAATAACAGGCAATGCTATAAAACAAAACATGTAATCAGATTGCAATAAATGTAGGTAATTACTTTTAAACTCAGAAACAGAAACCGGCTTCTGTAAATGTTTATCCCAGTTCTGACAGGTACAGGTACAGTTCCGCAAACTCAGATTTAGCCCAATCCCAGACTAAATAATCAAAGTCAACGATTTATTTTGTCTTGGACTTGGGGTAATATTTGTCCAGGAAACCAGCTCATAATGTGTCGCGGTCAAATTCTAGTGTTGGATGAAGTGTATGTCAGTTAGTGTTTTCACGCACTTTCGTGTAATCTATGCAGAAATACACAAACACATCCCCTTACCATAACTTTCCCCTAACCATAACATAACCCTGGCATTGAACTCTAAAACCTATCCACAATCACTAAACAGTCCCTTTTAGGAGATTTCCACAATTGTCCTCGTCCTCCCAATGATTTTTTCTTGTTTATTTTTGTCCGGTTGTTTTGCGTTGCCAGTCTCAAAGAATTTGCAATAAAGTTCTGGAGACTACTGAAACTAGGGCTGTCGCAATTATTACATAATTGCCTGATTGCTATTGTTTGAGTCAGATTGCAGTTATTTTCATAAAACTATTTTGCAGAATATTTTGATTCCAAAATCATGTTTTCAATCTGAATAAGAGATATTTCGGCAACGTTAGAAACGTGTCAACAAATACCATGCAACTGACAGTGCTGCAGAAAGTTACAGGCACTGCTAGTTCACTGAAACTCAGTGCTTGACTTTGTCTGGAACAGTCTGCTTCCTATTTTAGGCAAACAGCTTATTGGAACATTGGCAGATCCTGCATTTATTTTAGCCCAAGTCAAGCTCTGCTGAAACAAATTTGCATCTTAATTTCAGTATGTTTATAACTAGTTTGTTTTGCAGCAATGCACTGTTATGTAATGTACATTTTTATCTAATAGACAGATGCGTTTCAGTCGCTTAATTAGCGCATCCACTCTGATCGACGAAAGTAAAAAACCTCAAGTGTGTGTAAAATATAATATAGTAACATTTTTGCAGCAAAGCGAGAGGTGAAACGTCACGATGCACAGGAAAATGTAATTGTCATTACATTACGGTTGTGTTATGTGAACAACATTGATTTATTGATAGTTCCAAAGCCATGCAATCCTGCACAGCCCTGGGCGCGTTTTGGTTTCCAGCCAAATGGAAGAGGTGAGCCCAGTCGTTTCCAGAAGGCGATTGGCCGGATTTGCACCAGAAAAATGTTGCTCAAATGCAAATACCACAAATCTGAGAAACCATCTGTGGATCTGTTTTGTGTGTTTTTTGGCCTACAATATTTTTACTGGCATACAATTTACACAAATACACCGTTAAACGAAATTATTTGTGCTACGATTCACAGGTAAAATAAAATGTCATAATCCTGACAGCACTAAGTGAAACATTTACATTGTTTTTGGAGGACTGGAGGAGGAATGCATGGGCTGATATGGACCTAAATATGTAGCTATCGGCCATATTTCTCCTCCAGGTGATCTCTCCATAAGAAAGCTAACTACCTAGTACTGATAGTAAGCTGTCTGCAATATAAATCTCTGTACAGCAGCACATCACCCTGGGAAAAAGTATACACGAAGTGTTCACACTGTTGTAGTAACACTTATAGTATAAGGTTAGCTGAAATGCCAAGCTAGTTAGCTGTTATCTTGTTTGCTCCTAGGCTGAAAAGAGAAGGCTCTGTCATGTGCCGCAACTTAGACACAGCTATACAAAACGCCAGTCAGGATAGGCTGTTGTTATCTGGTTAACTGCTAAGGCTATCTCGAGTTGCAAATACAATGTTTCTGCTATTCCCCTTGTAGACGCCAGAGGGAGGAACTTAACAATTTCTCCTATAACGTAACCATGGATCTATCTCAGACACACACACACACACACACACACAGTTGGAGTTGTTGTCACTGACGAATAACTCACTACATCCTGGATGAAACTTTATGACAGTTTATTTCAAAGGCAACAACAGCTTAGAAATGCCAATCAATGTTTATGTCAGCTGTTGTGAGATATGACAAGGGGTCAAAAGCATAGTAATAATACTTCCATTAAGAGAGGTCA
>JACXGJ010017261.1:0-11368 GCA_016801105.1 Esox niger
CTACGGAAGAACTGGAACAAGACCATGAACACTACAGATGAACTGGACCGTGAAATCTACGGAAGAACTGGAACAAGACCATGAACACTACAGATGAACTGAACTGTGAAAACTACAGTAGAACTGGAACAAGACCATGAATACTACAGATGAACTGGACCATGAAAACTACAGATGAACTGGACCATGAAAACTACAGATGAAATGGACCATGAAAAATACAGATGAACTGGAACATGAAAACTACAGATAAACTGGACCATGAACACCACAGAAAGCAGTAGAGATTCATGAAATGAAGAATGTGGGGATAGAAAAAAGAAACAGTCAATGGCAGGAAGGGTGGGTCCGAGAATTCTGTGTTCCCTTGACCCGTTTACTGCGTCTTTACGGCTGACTGGATCAGAACATACAGCAAAGAGCCCCTTCCACTACCGACTTGCAGGAATGAGAACGGGTCTCTAAATCCTGTCAATGATTGACACCAGACCATTCTGCTAATCTTTTTCAAGCTACTGAGAACTCTGGAAAATAACTGAACACTGTTACTGTTTGACCTGTAAAAACATGATCAAGTCACCTGCTAATTAGTGGCCGGTCTGTGTCCATTTTAAAAAGACAATTACAGAGAGAGGCTGTACTAATCCGTTGATCAGAAATGCATGAAATGAACTGTTCATGCGAAGTTCACTGTTCAGAATATGGACGCAAGCCAAGAGAAGTGGTGCTACTTTGTTCCTGGTAAATTGATGACTTTTGCTTAATTGCTAATTAAATAAAACTGGATTCAAACTACAAACTTCTGTCTACTACATTGATTTATTAGAGTACAAGACAGGGGGTTGAACATCATGTTTTCCAAGGTGGGAGATAAGTGGCGAAGACGAAGACCCCCCAAAAGCATCGGATGGACCAGTTCAGCCTCCAAAGTGCTGTTGTTTCTAAGAGAGTAGAAAAGAGTAGAAACACGTCCAGGTAGCTAACAGGAAGCTAACAGGAAGCTAACAGGAAGCTAACAGGAAGTGAGTGGAAGACTGAGAATCAGGTGAAAACAGTGATGATTGAAGTGATGTCGCATACGTCCACAGAGATCACAGGCTAGGAGCTGCTCTTGCCTGAGTCCATCACTCAGTCATTGTATACAAGCTTTATACCACAGACCCCCGAGGCAAGTTATCGCCATTATAAACCGGTGCCAATGCAATTAGAACAATAAAAGTAATTATAGCAAGAAGTACACTGCAACTTTCAACTAGTCAGCATCCAAACCACTTATCATGTACAGATCCCTAAAACCAACCCTAGAAAATGTTGAACATGTCTATGTACATTCTCTCTGTGAAGTAGTCTATACCGCTGGGTATTCTGCCCCGTGTTCCTGTTGGTGTGTAGATTACTGTCTGAGAAAACCCTGGCAGTGAACAGATTACATAAACTTAACTCATCAAATCTGAATACATTTAATAACTTAAGATAAATTATATATCTTTTTCTTTCTAAATATAAATGTTTGTATATTGAAAATGTGTAAAATATTTTTTTTTTAATGTTGAAATTATAAAGATATCTGTCTATTAAGTAATAGTAAAGAAAAAGAAACTTAGTTAGTAGAACAAAATAGACAGCCCTGTGGATTCCAGTGACTGCTCTCTTACACAACATACAACAAATTCAACAGTACCCAAATTAATTCTGCCGTACCTAACCATCTTCAGTCATGCCTAACCATCTTCAGCCGTTCTTAACCAACCTCAGATGTATCACCTGTATCTAATATTAATAAAATACCTTTAGATGTTTCTACAATTAGGAAAAGCTCTTTTTCTGATTTATTCCACAGTTCCATTAAACTAGATAAATGTTGTCTCTCAGGAGGTTCAGATTATTTATTGAGAACTTCTGGACTGAGGAATGTGTTGGTGTCTCTTTTGTAATCTTCTGTATTTCTATTAAGTGATATGTAAAGTTTGTATTTGCAGGGCATCCTTTTAAAAGAGACCTTGATCTCCATGAGACAACCTCAACTGTAAAAATTAAGATGAAGGAAAATGATTGACCTCCTTATCTGTATATTCCCCATTCACAATTCCCTCTCTCCTCAAACAACATTTTCCTTCCTTCTCTTCTGTTCTCTCTTTCTCACTCTTTCCATAAAGAGTCAAAATCCAGAGACCAAAGGCGAGTTCCTGGGTTTCCACACAGCGTGAAGCCCTCTATGTACATTGCCCCAAAGGTCATGGTTCCACAAGAAACATCAAGTACAGAACATTAGTCACCCACTATAATAAGTCAATCTCAGGTTGTGTCCACAACACAGTACATCCCCCATAGGGGAAGTTCAGGGGTCAGATGTATGTTAAAAGAGTCATTTAAAAACCTTCCCATACAACAGACAACTAACCAGCAGGTGGCAGAGAAAACACTTGCATAAAAACGGTGCATTGATGATATTATATTGTGAAACTAATTTCTCTATTGTGATAATATTATAATATTATATTGTGAAACTAACACTGAAAATACAATGATGATGTTAGACGATTAAAAGTCCACAAACTACATGAAATAGCTGTAATCCAAACAGAATAATGTCCATAATCTCAAGAAGCTGGTGTCAAATAAAAAGTTGAATGTACATTATCTAAAGAAGACAGTTGTAAAATACACTGATTCAAGTACACGATGTACAGAAGATAGTTATAAAATAAACAGAAAAAACACATAACCCAAAGAATAAAATAAATAGAGACCGAGAAATGAAAATCTCTTACCTGCGGTTCCTTATTGTGGGTTGCTGTGGTTTTGGAGAACAAGGGACAGAGAGAAATGTGAAGGGAGACACGAGAACCAAGGAGAATGTTAGAGATGACGGTTGCTCTTGATTCAGCTCTACTGGACCGAGGAAATGAGCAGTGATACTTACGCACACTCACACCTACACACGCGCCCACACACGCACACACACTCTATCACTCTCTAATTTCCCACTCTACTTCTCCTCCTCCTCCTTCTCCAGATATGTGTGGTAACTCCCTGTCTTTTTGTACCTTCTCTGCAGCGTGAGAAGATGGGACATCCTTAGGAGTGATACGATGCCCTTAAAATGGGACTACAGTAATAGCTTCATAATAGCTCCCTTGACCATGATACTAGTATTTGTCTTAAGGGTTCTGTGTTCTGCAATGGAGTGGAAGTGATAAGAATGTTTTACCACCAGCAGCCAACATCATTCTGTAAATGCCTCATTCTGGGCAGTGTCCTTTAGAGCCACCTGGACTCACCCAGTTCCTGGCTGTTGAAAGCTACTGATAACGAGGTAACCTCTCGTCCATCTGACACGTTGACCAACGACAACTTATATTTTGGTCCATTAATTGTGTGTGTGTGTGTGAGAAATGGATGAGGCTGGGGCTAACTCATCCCTATCACACTCTCCTTCTTAACCCTATCCCCATGAGCCACCAATCAACACCCTGACTGTCACCCAGGACACCGTCACCCAGGACACCGTCACCCAGGACACCGTCACCCAGGACACCGTCACCCAGGGAAGGTACATGTGGAGGATGTGTCCAGGACACTGTCACCCAGGGAAAGTACATGTGGAGGATGTGTCCAGGACACCGTCACCCAGGGAAAGAACATGTGGAGGATGTGTCCAGGACACCGTCACCCAGGGAAAGTACATGTGGAGGATGTGTTCAGTACACCGTCACCCAGGGAAGGTACATGTGGAGGATGTGTCCAGGACACTGTCACCCAGGGAAAGTACATTTGGAGGATGTGTTCAGTACACCGTCACCCAGGGAAAGTACATGTGGAGGATGTGTTCAGTACACCGTCACCCAGACAGCGGATGTAGTAACAGTGCAGTTTACTGTGACGCATTGTGTCCCAGACCGGGGTCTGTCAGTTCTGTTGTATTACCCTAAATGGGCAGCTAGTGTCTGCCTGGGTATAGAGCCTGCCTGTCTGTCTGCCCACAGAAGTAATGTGAACATGGATCACATCTGGTATTTATCAACTATTATTAAGGTGTCCATCAGGTGGGTCCAGTAATACAATAAAAGATTATATTAACGGCTGGAGCAAATAAACCCCTGAGGGAAGAGAAAATAATCTTTAATAACTACAACTGACTCTTCCACTTCTGGTGGAAAAACACCTGCCACTGGTCAGTACTGCTGTCCTGTTCCCTCTCCTCATTTCCATTTCCTGTCTTCTGCTCCCCTTCTCTATCTATCATATTTCCCTCTTTCTCCCTCCTTACATTTTTATTTTATTTTTTAACCGTAATTTAACCAAGTCACTCGAGAACTAATTCTCATCACTGAGAACAACCTGGTCTTCTTTTCCACTCCTCCTTTCCTGTTCTGGTATCTACTTGGAATTTATTGCAACAGAACCAACTTAAAAAGTGTAGCTGCCTTAATGGAGACAGGATGTTATTAAAACACTTTTAACACCCGGAGGTACTAAATAATGTTCTACCATACAAGACAAATAACAAGGGCCCTTGGGGATCTGGCGTTTAATAAGGAGAAGCCCCCCTGTCCCCAGTATAGGGAACTTGTTTTGGTCTGCATCTTGCTGGAGCCCCAGGGGTCCTAATGAAAAGCAGTGCCCCACAAAAGTAGTGAGCCACTTGGGATATGAAATGTTCTCTGCACTTAGATATAATGAATATCTTTCTATTTCTATTGCTCATTTCCTGATTCCCTATCTGACATTAGATTGGAATCTCTGCCGCCATTTTTGACCAATGACATAATGACTCCAGTCTGGAGACCAATCAAATGTCCCCCAATTTTCTTCCAATTCCACGAACTCTGCTTTGTGATGTTGGCCTTGCCAAGACCTTCGCTTCGGTAATATATTTATGCATCATACATAAGAGGCAATTTTGTCCAATTTCTCACAACTTGGATGTGATGATCAGCAGAAAGGTAATTTGATTAAAGGAATTATCACTAGCTGACAGACCGACTGAAAGACAATCCATACAGTCCCAAATTACCTTTATACCAGTTAGCTAGCCACCTCTGCAGTGTAAAAGGTCACAGCAAAACACCTGATTGGGTAAAACAATACCGTGTTAGGTTGTGTAAAGGAGCATTTGGCTGAAAGACAAAGGTACACATTATTAGCAGAGATGAACATATTTGGTTTTAGTAATGATTATGTATGTTTTTCCAATCTTAGAAATGTACTTTTTTATGTTAATTTGTTATATGTATAAATTCTCTGTCTCTCTCTCCACAGTTATGTCTGGAAATATTTGGACCCAATGTTCATAATTTTGTCTCTGTATGCCACCACAGTGGATTTGAAATGAAACAATCAAGATGCAATTGAAATGCAGACTTTCATCTTTAATTCAAGGGATTTAACAAAAATATTGTATGAAACGTTTAGGAATTCCAACAATTTGGATCGCATGGACATCACCAAACGCTGGGTTTGCTCCTTTAAGTCTGGAACGCATGGACATCACCAAACGCTGGGTTTCCTCCTTTAAGTCTGGAACACATGGACATCACCAAACGCTGGGTTTCCTCCTTTAAGTCTGGAACGCATGGACATTACCAAACGCCGGGTTTCCTCCTTTAAGTCTGGAACACATGGACATCACCAAACGCTGGGTTTCCTCCTTTAAGTCTGGAACGCATGGACATCACCAAACGCTGGGTTTCCTCCTTTAAGTCTGGAACACATGGACATCACCAAACGCTGGGTTTCCTCCTTTAAGTCTGGAATGCATGGACATCACCAAACACTGGGTTTCCTCCTTTAAGTCAGGAACGCATGGACATCACCAAACGCCTGATTTGCTCCTTTAAGTCTGGAACGCATGGACATCACCAAACGCTGGGTTTCCTCCTTTAAGTCTGGAACGCATGGACATCACCAAACACTGGGTTTGCTCCTTTGTGATGCTTTGCCAGGCCTTTACGGCAGCTGTCTTCACTTGTTGTTTGTTAATGGGTCTTTCTGACTTAAGTTTTGTCTTCAGCAAAGGGAAATACATGCTGGGTCAGGTTGAGATCAGGTGATTGACTCGGCAAGTGCAGAATGCTCCTGGCAGAATGTTTTGGGTCATTGTGCATCTGTCAAGTGAATTGTCTTCCAATCAACCTCGCTGAATTTGACTAAATCTGAGCAGATAATACATCCATATACACTTCAGATTTCACCCGGCTGCTTTTGTCTTCTGTCATCATCAATAAACACTAGTGACCCAGTGCCATTGGAAGCCATGCATGCCCATGCCATCACACTGCCTCCACCGTGTTTCACAGATGTGGTATGCTTTGGTTCATGAGCCATTCCAGGCCTTCTCCATACTTTTCTCTTCCCACCATTCTGGTACAGTTTGTTCTTAGTTTCATTTGTCCATAGAATGCTGTTCCAGAACTGGGCTGGCTTTTTAAAATCTTTTTTGGCAAATCTTTCTATTCTTGAGGCTTATGAATGGTTTGCACCTTGTGGTGAACCCTCTGTATTTGCTCTTGTGAAGTCTTCTCTTCATGGTAGTCTTGGATCATGATATGCCTACCTCATGTGGCCTAATGTTGTGGGTTTACAGCAACAGCTTCCAAATGAAAATGCCACACCTGGAATCAAGCCCACAACATTAGGCCACACCTTTCCATGAAACCGCTTCTGAGTCAATCGTCCGATTACTTTTTGTTCCTTGAAAGAGGGGCTACATATTAAAGAGCTATAACTTAAACCCTTCCTGACATTTGAATGTGAATAGCCTGAAGTTAAATCTGAGAGACTGGCCCATACACATTATTTAACATGACGTAACATGAATATATTTTGGTAAACAGACAAAATAACCGAACCTGTGTCAGTGTCACAATTATTTCGGGATCTAACTGTATGTATATGTCCACATACATCATATTCTTTCCATTATTTGACCCATCCTCTCTGCTCCTGTCCTGAAGTGTAATGTGCCCCGGGACTCTTTGTCAGGATGACACGTGGGAACAGTCAACATTGACAGTCCTTGTATTTACTGTAGGAGATGTCAGTAATGGTGTCAGGGACATCCCCTCCACATCACTCTGCTCGGCAGTCAAGGCTACCAATATACAGACGGCATCTACTTGTGAGGTTAGCTGGTGTTGATTCATTGTGTCCATGAAGGACCTTCATGAGGATGTTTGCTACCAGGCTCAGTAAGAAAACCCCTGGATCCAGCTGTTAAGGGCACTGTTTTCTCAAATTCTGACAGGTTGTACACACTGTGCTAACTCTACCTAACCCGACAATAGAGTTTATATTCAGTAGCTCTCTTCTAGTTTGTCAAAAGAAATTACAAAGTGGATTTAACTAAGTGTTTTTGCAACTGTTTAATGCAAATAGTCGAACATAAGTGTGTTTTTAATTACAAATAGGTAACGTATTGTTTGGATAGGTACTCCTCACAACACACCTGAATCAGCTGTAGTGCAACTTACTTTAAAAGTTGCAGAATTAGTGGAATTGCATTTGCACGTGTGTTATTAGAATATTTTACATGATCTTAGGTCCCAGAGTTGGCCAATACAAGGCCTAACAAAAGTTACATAATGAAAGGGTGTAAAGATCAAAGCGAATTCGGAATACATTTCTTCAAATGCACCAATAAGGATTGGGGAGGCTTTTTGGCATCCAGGACTTGAAAGCTTGTGAAGACCGAGGGCAAAATGGATTCAGCAAATTACAGAGAAGTTCTGGAAGAATATCTTCTGAAGTCTGCAGGAGACCTTGGACTTACGAAAATATGTATTTTCTAACAGGACAATGACCCCAAACATTCAGCAAAATCTACACTGGAGTTGCTTAAAACCTGTCCTGGAATGACAAGGTCAAAGTTTGGACCTTAATCAAACTGACAATATGTGGAAGGAGTTTTACATTTAGGTTCACAAAATGTACCCATCTAAATATATTCATGGCTGTGTTTGCCTCTGACAAATTTTGAACATATAAAAACAATTAATTGTTTATATTTTTTATTAATTTAAAACAAATTGTACGATACATTATTTGGAAAATCCTACGTTGATGAGTTGCAAAACCCCTGCATTAATTCCATTTCCATTTCATGTTGTAGCACAGCAAAGGTATAAGGGGCTGAATACTTTTGACAACCAATGTGTGAATCCTACATATACATAATAATTCTTAGCATAAATTAATTCTACCTAATCTAATAAAACAGTCTGTGTAATCCAGACCCAACAGTACAGTACAGTAAATATATTTATATGATCCTAACCCAGTTATCATTTACATTACCCTTAGCAAAACTGTACAGCTCACACCGATTTCTGATAAATCGCCTCAGAGGTTTGACAAGGCATGTAGTCTGTTTGCTAAATCCCACATGAAAAGAACCTATGAAACATGATAGTTGAGTAGAACCTGTCAACATGCCCTCTCATGCATTTCCTGGTTCTGGGATGGCCTCGGCTCACTCAGAGGTCATTCTCCACGTCATGGAAGAAAGTTGAACCCAAGGTTCCAAAACGATGTGACCACAGTGCTACTGTTAATCATCCAGAATGGACTGGCATGCTGAAGGCACATCTATAGTACAAACAGGATATGGACAAACTAATGGCAAGAACTACAGAGAAAGGGAGATAAAGAAAGAGGAGTGAAGAGAGACAGCAAACAAGATAGAGATACTGCAGTGGTCACATTCTTTTCATATGAGTCCCATTGATGTTACAATGAGAGAAAGAAGAATGGAGAATTACATGTTATTTGTATTCCCTAGAGCTAGCCTCTATAATTGTTAAAAGTAAACTAAAAATGTTTTTCCAAAATGCACTTACCAATTTTCCAAGTGAATTATGTCTAAATGACTGCTACACAAATGTTACCAGAATCATAAAATGTATAAGTACCAATATTACTGGGTTCACCTCTCTAAAAATGTTGTCTTACTGGAGAGCTTAACAGGGCTTCAGAGAACAAAGGCGAGACAAAGGAGACAGATGACACAAATAAGCCAAAGGAAGAAAGTTAATGTCGCCCGCCAGCTATGGAAGTTGTGTCATTAAAGTTTGTTCTCCGTTATTATGCTTATTTGTCAACCTTGTGTCAACCATGGTGTGGAGTGTGTGTCGGTGTGTTTGTGCTGTGTGCACGTGGTGTTTTTCTATCAGTGGGGGTGTATTTGTGTGTCCCATCGGGTTCGGTTGTTAACTAAAGAAAAGTAAACATTTATAACAATGGAAGAACATTACTGCCATAAAAAAGATTTGATCAAATTGACAAGAAAAAAACCCACAAAAATACTACACAGAAGCAAAAGAATTTACCCACAAATATGTGTTGGACAACGTGTTTGTCAAAGTTAGGTTTGTGTTTTAGAAATTATTTTAAGAAGTGAAAGCCCAAGTTGCTGTAATCTCAAATAATGAGATTATTTACTGATTGATTTTGGGTTGGTAAACTTGGCAGCCAGCCAAATTGTCAAGAAGAAAAATATATATTGATTTGTTTCCAAAATGTCCAAACTTCTCGTGAAGTCCTCATAAGGAATGAATGCCCATTGATTCACAGTGTGCCCATGGATTCACAGTGTGCCCATGGATTCACAGTGTGCCCATGGATTCACAGTGTGCCCATGGAGAGGGCAGATCACAGATCGGTCTGTGAGCAGATCAAGCTCCACCACATGTGGACACATTCCAATGAAATGCCAAACAACCCTGTCTAATTGAAATGTGAGTTGTGCCCCACAAACAAATGGAGCAGTCATTTTGCCCAGTGAACACGTGTCCAAACACCAGCTGGGTAATTTCTCTGCAAGCGAAACACTCTGGTCTAATCACAAAACATCCAGTGAATTTATTACTCTTCAGGCTATCGGTCTATTTCTCTATTCAAACCCTGGTGATTTTGAACTGAAGAAGCAATGGGAAGTGTTTCACTCTCCATTAAAAGTTGACAGGTGTGGAGGCTACAAATGCTGCCTTTCACACTGCGTGCTGAAACATTTTCCTAAATGTGTGTAGCAGGAAGCCCTGCTATACAGCTCCAAATGAAACTCCACTGTAAAATCCATATTTTATCTCAATACAAATAACAAATGACAGAAGCTAGAATGCTAACGACTTTGGTGGGTTTGGATAGTCCTGAGAGGTTAGGGCATGTGCCGATTGGTATTACCTCTTCAACTGTGCTAACAAAAAGGTCAGTGCAGTGACTGATGTGTCTCAGATAACACCAGACATCCACATTGTGTTTGTGTGTGTGTGTGTGTGTGTGTGTGTGTGTGTGTGTGTGTGTGTGTCAGTGTGTCTGTGGAGAAATAAGTCTGCATTATTGAAATCCCTAGGGGGCTCTGTCTGACTAGGAATAAACATGTTCCCTCTGCTGAAGCAGGCTTTCAAATTGAACTGGAGTCATTGAACAGATAACACAAGTCAATATAAAAACAGAGCAGTATAGTATAATGTAAAATTAATTAAATTGCTTTAATCACTTTACCAACATGTCAGGCATCTTTCTCTATCTCGCTGAGATTCTAATCTGGAATCAAAACAGAAATTACTTATCCTGAGTTATATTTCTTTCAGTTAACACCACCAATATAACTTCACATTACTTTTTTGTTTTAGAACTTGACCTTGTTTGAACAATAACTGTTTTATAGAAGAAGAGCGTGTATATAAAGACACTGCGTAGACATTTTGTCTGTCGGGTTTGAATGACTCCAGACCTACTTAATGTACTGAGGCCCCCAGAGATCTGAGTTGTATTGTCACAGTTCTGGGTAAGATGTTGTCAATGTTCCAGCTACTCAAACATGAAGAATAAACATGTTTCTCTTAACCCCCAAAATCAAACTGAATTTAGGAGATTATTCTACTCTCCTGTTTGTGACTGTGGCTCTGCTCTTGTTATTGAGGATTTGTTGTTGTTGAGGCATGTTCTGTTAGTAGGGTCTGGTTCTGTAAGTATTATCTTGTGCTGTTAGTATTCTCTGGTTCTTTGGTTCTGGTAGTACTGTCTGGTCATGTTAGTAGTGTCTCATTCTAGTTCTGTGAGTAGTATTTATTATCTTACTATTGTCTTTGTAGTACTGTCTCATTTTGTTGTAGTGTCTTGTTCTGTTTGTATTGTCAGGTTCAATTAGTATTGTCAAGTTCTGTTTGTATTGTCAGGTTCTGTTCATATTGTCAGGTTCAATTAGTATTGTCATGTTCTGTCAGTTTTGTCAGGTTCTGTTTGTATTGTCAGGTTCTGTCAGTATTGTCAGGTTCTGTTTGTATTGTCAGGGTCTGTCAGTATTGTCAGGTTCTGTTTGTATTGTCAGGTTCTGTCAGTATTGTCAGGTTCTGTTTGTATTGTCAGG
>JACXGJ010017262.1:0-11368 GCA_016801105.1 Esox niger
TCGTAGGGGACGGTCGTGTTTTAATAGCGGCGGTTCCTGCTCGTAGGGGACGGTCGTCATATTTCACAATATTTTTGAATGATCATCTTATGCTTACTGATCTCTGAAATGTGTTTAACAAACATGTTGTTCAAAATATTTTGCTAAATCAAACCCACCTGTTGTGTTCCGGTTGAGTTCGAGCGATTTTCTTTGAAAAATTCTGTTCATTTAATCTGGTTCCCATAGAGTTCCATGACTTTGTCTACACAGCACATTTGAAGACACAAAATCTACTTCTAAAAAATGACCGGTCATAAAAAAATTGTTGAAGGATTGAAACAGTATGACTCTGTAAGATTGGAACTATTTTCGGAAAATGCAGGTTAGAGTTTGGATGCGACTGCGGACTGTTTGACTGACGTACATCCTTGAAGCCCCGCCTTAAGCTAACACAGTCCTCAACACAGCATGAACAGGCAGACCGCTTGTGACTATCAAGCAGTCGGAAGAATTTATGAAACTTGTCTCAAGAATACCACCAACCGAAGCTTGAACTCCACAAGCTTGAGGCCAGGCTGTGTGACGCCATGGCTGACAAAGCTGTAGACTTAGGGGACGGTCGTGTAGACTTAGACCCTGGACCCCGACAGTTCGATTCCACAGGCATACACAACAAGAAGCTATGATTGGCGGCCGGAATGCGACTAACTATCCTGTGGACCAGTCCAAGATATTGCATCAATGATGATTGTTATTACACACCCGAGCAATCACCCTGGGGAGCACTGGCTGGCTATTTACAGTACAGATGATGGCTTTGGAAGGTTTTATGAACGTTTTGGAAACCTCCCAGATTTAACGTATTTTCACAAGTCAATCAGCGCCTTTGCAAACCTGAGAATATGGAATACAGTTCAAAACAAGTACAGGACATGATTTCAACCACGTGTGGACAACATTGTGTGTTCTTTCTCTATCTAATGACAAGTGGTCTGAGTTATAAAGATACTATTTTATATTGATGATTTACAAGAAAATGATGTGCTAATCTCAGAGTTTGCAGCTAAGATGTAGTAAGCATGATAAGTAAATGTTTAATTGCATACAACATGCTCAATCTTGGGAATCGTTTCATTTGTGTCATGGTTGTTGTAGAAATAGAAAAGTAAATATTTATTATTCAAAAAGAAAACCATTTGTAAAACCACATCAATGTTTACTTGGTATTTTTCATACAACAGTTATTCAAGGTAAAACATACACTTTGACAATGAAACACTAATGATTAATTAAGCATGAAATAAAAACATTAAACACATTAAAATGGAAGTCATTTTGTGGGGAAAGCTTTGATTGGTTGATAGCCACTCCGTCAGCAACTGGTTAAGTCATTAAAACGTCTCGCGAAACACCATTGTGTCGCCAGACTTTGTTTATACAAATAGATTTTATGCCTTACGAGCTTGTTTGGAATAGTTGTAAAAGGCAAGTTGAGACATGCCATGGTCTCTTAAAACATATAGCGCTCACTGGGGTCCTCGGGTTTAACGAAACACTGTTGATTCATTTCAACAGACAGATACATGTTACACTTCGGGCACTTGTGCGGTTTATAGTTGCTAATACTAACGTTGTATTGACGGCAGCAATCGACACAGTATTTCTTCTGATCACACCTGCTAGCCCAACAACCCACATTTTTGTGGGGCTTCAAGTCTATATGCTGTCCATAACAAAAGTCAGAATAACATATATCCACTTACAGTCTGGGCACTGCGTTGTGATATGGGGTTGGTTATGATCTTAATCTTCATGAAGACAGACACTACAGCTATGTTAACAGCCATTATCGCCACAGGTGTTAAAGAGTGGGTGTCCTTGCTGTTTTGAAACTTGGTAAAGTGACCATCCTGTGTTCGATGAAAGGCAAAAATTTCACACCCTGTCATTTCTTCAAACTGAACAATATCTGAGAATCCCACGCAATCATCTAAACCTAAACCAACCCCTGTATGTAGCTCACGACCACTAACCAGGGCCTCAACATATGTACTTTGAGTTCAACATACCCATCAAACAAATGGAAAACATGTAGAATTATTATTCACAGCCACATATTAATGCCTTCTTTTTTATTGATAATCTGATCTATCAATAGTTTGAGCTTTACGCTGCGGGGCACGACCCTCACAGTTGTTGACAATATGTACCATCAGCTCTAGTGATTAATCAGTCATAATCTCAGCATTACTCTGCATAACACTTTCAAGTAAATTACCAAACATGCGTTCATTATATTAATCTGCTCTCATGGTCACATGTACCCAGGGATATCAGAGATTCACCAGTCAACTCAATCTGCAGACGATCACCAGGCCTTTGCACAAAGTCATAAGCTCTAATAATCATAGTATCCAAACCTGCCATAATGATTGCATAGAATGTGCCAAAATCACCAACTTCACCAGTATTTTGGAAATGTATCAACTGCCGTAATTCAACGTTGTCAAACGCATTACGTTGTAGAACTCTAACATCTCCATCGTTACGAGTTTGCATCAGAGAGGAGAGTCAACTAGATCATGTGAAAAATGGGGGCTACTAAGCTCGGTTAACAAGCTTTGCATCTGAGGTTTATTGTCTGTCGCTGTGGAACAATGTAATGGCCGGTTCATCCGAAGCTGTGCAGCCACAAGGTGGGGTGTCTGTATCTGAAGCCATTGATGTTTTCTGTAGCATCACCCGGGTTCCTCAATCTGTTGGTTGGAAATAGACTGCGAAGATTCAGCTGAATGATGTTAATAACATTTTAGTACAAAGTGAAAATGTCTGTAAATAATTAGACTTACACCAAAAGTATCTGTTCAGGTTGTGCAAGATAACAACCGCCCAGTCCAACTGGCTTGTCACTTTGTCTGGAATAAATACAAAGAGGGTTAACAAGTGTATGCAGGTATTTTAAGGTGATTATTAATTATGTTAAAAGTCTATTTACCAAGGTTAGAAGGTCCTCCAGCAGGTCACGCCTCTTAACTTCGTCATTGGGTACATGTCATTGATCTTCATGTTATATTCAGATTGTGTATAAAACTTAACTAGCTAGTTCAGATAGTGGTTGACGTTTCAACAGAATAAATATATATTTCCTGTCCGGTAGAAACGCAGTTCTTGTTAGTTATCGCGGCTCAGCCATGACATCACGTCATTTCATTTTCTTTATTAACGACAAACTAATCCGCATACATCTAAATGCTATCTATTGTCACCATATCGCCATTAATCTCAGACAGGTATTCTGACACTCGCAAATACTCTCCAAAATCTCAAAACTCTCAAAAATTCTGTGCTGGTGGAAAAACACTGTCTGTTGTAACACTTATCGGAACATAAAAGGCCGGGTGATATAGCATTGCTGAACCCTGGTGCCCTTGTATTGAACATCAACCATCATGCTGCTGATATAACACTTGTCCGGGTATTTTATCAATCATTGTAAGATATCAAACTTGGACACATCATTGCAATCATAAATTACAAAAAGTCACCAGACATGCACATGGCATACAGGACGTCCTGCCTACCAAACCGGATGTCCTGCCCACTAGGGTCATAAGTCATCAAAGTGACACTACCCTAGATTAACTACTGTCTTGTCCAGAGCTACTTATTATAAATGCATTCCACTTAAGGTATCCTGGAAAACCAACATCTGACAATAATGATGAGCACACTTTCCTTCATTGAAGCCACAAAGTCAGTGCCAGAGAAATGAAAGTTAAATGCTTTTTTCCTTTTGGATGGTGGGGTAGGCGTCTCCTGGGGCACAACAAAACATTCTTCCTCTCATATCAGTAGAAGTATAGGGAGGCTTCTTTCAATTTGGTGATTTATGACCACTGTTGGGCATTCCCATCAAGGGAATGCTGCAATGCATTCTGGGGTGCTTAACTCATACTAGCAACCATGACACAAAATTACATCCCTTGTCTTTTTAAAGTGGGGACTGGATTATGCTTAAACTTGCACATTGCAAGCTAGGTGTTTTACCCATACCTAGCCACTTGAACAGAACAGAACATTTTATCCCTAGTTGTTTCAACATTGGGTCTGGATTTTGACTGTTGTGAGGCATGGCCTGCTGGGTGGTTTACCCATACTACCAGCCACTATGCAAAGTGACATTCCTAGTCTTTCAAATTGGGGGGCAGGATTTTGCATATTGAAGCACATTGCATGCTGGGTGTTTTGCCCATACTGCAAGCCATGACCCAAAAGGTGAAGCACGGATTTCAAGTGCAATGCATTCTTTGCACAAATTATACATGCTAGTGTACATTGTAACATTAGAACTAACTTTAAAATAATGTTGTACATCTGTCTTGCATGAATGCATACGTTCTCGCATGTTTTTCAAAAAATTCTGGGTTTTTAAATCTTTCCGACCTGCTAAACTCAAAGTGAAGCTATGGAGTTAACTGTTTTTTACAAACAGCACCACTGTGTTTGAATACAATGGATGTGGTCAGCAGATACCTAGAACACATGCGATTTGTCGACCTATGTTGGCTGCGGATAAAAACACGAACGCTAAAAAGACTTCTGGGTATTGTGATTGTTTTAGACTGACCAAGGGTCATTACACCATCCCTGGGTTTTAACAGCATCTGGATCAACTGCCTCATGAGATTTATGTCACATGGTTGGGTTAATGATGGTTGATACCTAATTTTGTGTGGTTATATTCTTTTTGTTAAGCTTTGGTTTCTGGGGAAGAGGATGTCCTGTGTGAGTTATTAAAGCCCAATAACTGTAGATCTGATATTAAGTCATGTTTCCTGTTAGAATAGTAACATGTGCTGAAGCGCTTCAATCATAAGGCCTGTTTGAAAATCATGAAACGTTTTGAAACAAAGTAATCTGTGATAACAATGTATCATATTGCGTATTAGTTATGGTAAAAATAATCCATACATTGTGCTTTTTTAACACAACTAAAAAATGTATTGTATGAGCTCAGGTCAATGAGGACTACAAGCCATAAATAGCTAATAGAAGTATAAAATTTGCAATGTTCACAGGAACTTAAATTGAGAAATGATCTAACGCAATCATTAGGTGATAATAAATGTATAATCATGGATTTATAATCAGCCATAATGGGTTGGTCATTTTGGACCGGGAACAGAGAATTATTTTACATGACACAAACCCAACCAGAAGGTTAAGGGTCAAATGGTTGACAATATGTGTAGATTAACAGTGAAATGTATATGTACTTCGAAGAACCAATAAAAGGCAGTTTGATAGCGGACACACATTGAAGTAGGATATAAAGATATGGAGCATTGTCTTTATTTTTTTGAAGGTGTAGTTTATCTAACTATTGTTCTGAATCCATTTAGGTATCTTGAAGAATATCCTGAAGCTAGCGGACCTAGATTCAAATAGTAATGAAATAATATTTACTTTTAACTTTGTGGCAGTAAAATCTGTGTTGCTAATGTCATTTTCTGGCTACAAAAGCTTGTGATAAGCTTGTAATTTAACTCAAATTTTCCACAACGTAAGGTTGTGTAGACAGGTTTTGTACTTCCTTTAGTTCAAGTGATAGAAATGGGAGAAAAATATTTGTAAGAGGTGTAAAGTGTAACCTTACTTCCATTATTTAATGAAATGTGGGATCATAATGATACATGTTTCTGAACATGGCTGCTCTTCATCTCAGTGCTCAGTGAGGTGTTCTGTGTTCTGGAGCTGCTGCCTGAAACTAGGCTTCCGTGTTCCCATGGACGGTATGATCAAAGCATTCTAGGGGAGAGGGAGCCTCCACAATTCACAGACGTGTCAACTCGTGTCTGCTTTAGCTCAGCGTAAGCTCCTTGCGCGTGTGTGTGTGTGTGTGTGTGTGTGTTTACTCATCAGCTCTGCATCATCACAGTCTGTTTTGATCCCATCCGCATCAGGAGAGACAATTGACACTAGCAGTGGTGACTGGAAAACGACATGCCAATCAACAGAAATATGCAACACACTGGTTTGAAATAGGTTTGAAGGTCTTTAGCAGCACAATACTTTGTCTATGTTCAAATAAAATATCATGAAAAGTTTTTAAAGCTGTTCAAGATTTTGTTGATAAACAAGAACATAATATCAACTAAGACATTTACATAAACATTACTAATTATATTGTCTACAGAACCCTTACTGTTCATGTGGATGGTATAACCATTACTGAGAATGTGGTTTATATACCTATTACTGATACTATGGGGTTTATATAACTATGACTGATAATGATTTACTATTACTGATAATGTGGTTTGTATAACTATTATTGATAATATGATTTACCATTACTGATAATGTAGTTTCTTTAACCATTACTGATAATAGGTCACAAGGCTGGTGGTAGGACACAGGTGCAGAGATGTGTCAGTGGTAATAATCCATTGTTTATTAAATGAAAATAAACCAAAATGAAAGCAGCTTACCGTGACTGGACATTGGCTAAACAGCAACTACAAACCATAATGATCCACACCGAGTGTGGGCAAACATTCACTTAAATGTGTTCCCCAATTGGAGGCAACGATCTGCACCTGCCTCCAATTGGGGAGACCAAATTTAAATAGAGATGCCTAGAGGCACCTTTTTTTGTCCTGTCTTGACTATGGCCACAGCTCAGTGCAGAGATGGCTAGGGGCATAGCCTGGACGTGACATAATATGATTTACTATTACTAATAATGTGGTTTATATAAACATAACTGAAAATGTAGTTACCTAACAACAAAAGGTAACAGTCACTACTAATGTGGTCTATTGACCATTCATTATAATTGGTTTTCAATTTAATAGAAAACATGCATACACATACTGTACATTGTTTTATTAAATACACTACAAAATACAAATAATTTATAAATGTATTTACATATATTCATCTTTGTGGTATTTTTCCTGGGATGGTGAGAGAGGCAGTGAAAGGAGGAAGGTTGGTCTGTAAGAAGGATTGAGGAAGCAAGGTGTTTGAGAGGATTGAAGCTAGTTGTGGAACAGGGAGGGAGGAAGTGGAGGGAGGAAGCTGGGTATATAAATAGGGGAGGCTGTAGATGTAGAAACCTTAAGACGAACCCCAAAAATTGAATGAATTTGCAGGTAGTGGCCACAGACAATTGTTCTTTTTTCATCCTTCCTGCTGGATTCTTCAATTTTTTTTTAGCTATTTGCTAGTGACCTTGTTACTACTGGTAGCATGAGGCGGTACCTGCAGCCCAGTCAGGTTGCACAGATAGTCTAGCTCTTCCAGGATGGCACATCCATATGTGCCATCACAAGAGGTTTTGCTCCCCAGTACTCAACAGCATAGGAGATACCAGGAGACGGCTGTTACACAAGGAGAGCTGGACAAGGCCGTGGAAGGGCATCAATCCAGCAGCAGGACCGGTATCTGCTCTTTGATTCGAGGAGGAACAAGAGGAGCCCTGGCAGAGCCCTACAAAATGACGTCCAGTGTGCTACTGGTGTGCATGTTCCTGACCAAACTGTCAGAAACAAACTCCATGAGGGCCCAACATCCTCTAGTGGGACCTGTGCTCACAGCCCAGCACCGTGCAGCTTGACTGGCATTTGCCAAAAAACACCAGAATTGGCAGATCTGCCATTAGCGCCCCATTCTCTCCACAGATGAGAGCAGGTTCATACTGGGAACATGTGACAGACTTCAAAGAGTCTGGAGACGCCATTGTTGAACATTATGCTGCCTGCAACATCATCCAGCATGACTGGTTTGGCAGTGGGTCAGTGATGATCTGGAGTGGCATATCTTTGGAGAGTCACACAAATCTCCACATGCTAGCCAGCAGTACCCTGACTACTCTCAGGTACCAGAATAAAGTGTTCAGACACATCATCAGACCTTATGCTGGTGCAGTGGGCCCTGGGTTCCTCCTGGTGCAGGATGATTCCTGGCCTTGTGGCCAGAGTGTGTAGGCAGTAACTGGATGTTGAAGACATTGAGGCCATTGACTGGTCCTCATGTTCCCCAGACCTGAATCCAATTGAGAACCTCTGGGATTTTGTGTATCTGTGCATCAGATGCTGCCATGTAGCACCACAGACTGTCCAGGTGCTCACTGATGCCCTGATCCAAGTCTGGGAGGAGATCCCCCAGGACACCATCTGCCGTCTCATCAGGAACCCAGATGTTGTCAGGAGATCATCCAGGCACGTGGGGTCCATCCACACTACTGAGTCACAGTATGAGTTGCTGTGATGAAATTCACGCAAGCAGTGATTTCAATTGTTTACTTTGATTTTCAGTGTGAGTTTGAATCCAGCCCTCAGTCTGTTAGTGATTTTGGTTTCCATCGACCATTGTTATGTTATTTTGTTCTAAACAAAGTATGCAATGTACAGTGTATGTACAAAGATTTAGATTTTAACATATTTCGTTCACCAAGACCCAATGTATGACATAAGTGTTCACTTAATTTCTTTGAGCAGTGGAGTTTGGTTACAAACACACACATACATACAGACAAACAGCTTGCCAACTCATTGGTTAGAAACACCCATTTTCTCTTTAATAACCTAAAGCCGTGCTTAATAACCTAAAACCGGCTGTTTCAATAATGTTCCCTAAAGCCATCTGTTTATTAACCTTCCCTAAAGCCGTCTGTTTAATAACCTTCCTTAAAGTCGTCTGTTTAATAACCTTCCTTAAAGTCGTCTGTTTAATAACCTCTCCTAAAGTCGTCTGTTTAATAACCTCACCTAAAGCCGTCTGTTTAATAACCTCACCTAAAGCAGTCTGTTTAATAACCTCACCTAAAGCCGTCTGTTTAATAAACTCACCTAAAGCCGTCTGTTTAATAACCTCACCTAAAGCAGTCTGTTTAATAACCTCACCTAAAGCCGTCTGTTTAATAAACTCACCTAAAGCCGTTTGTTTAATAACGTCTCCTAAAGTCGTCTGTTTAATAACCTTCCATATAGCCGTTTGTTTAATAACGTCTCCTAAAGTCGTCTGTTTAATAACCTTCCCTAAAGCCGTTTGTTTAATAACGTCTCCTAAAGTCGTCTGTTTAATAACCTTCCCTAAAGTCGTATGTTTATTAATCTCACCTAAAGTCGTCTGTTTAATAACCTCACCTAAAGCTGTCTGTTTAATAACCTCACCTAAAGTCGTCTGTTTAACAACCTTCCCTAAAGCCGCCTGTTTAATAACCTTCCCTAAAGCCGTCTGTTTAATAACTTTCCAAAAGCCGTCGGTTTAATAACCTCACCTAAAGTCGTCTGTTTAATAACCTTCCCTAAAGCCGCCTGTTTAATAACCTTCCCTAAAGCCGTCTGTTTAATAACCTCATCTAAAGTCGCCTGTTTAATAACCTTCCCTAAAGCCGTCTGTTTAATAACCTCATCTAAAGTCGTCTGTTTAATAACCTTCCCAAAAGCCGTCGGTTTAATAACCTCACCTAAAGTCATCTGTTTAATAACTTTACCTAATGTCGTCAGTTTAATAACATACTCTATAGCCGTCTGTTTAATAACCTTCCCTAAAGCCGTTCGTTTAATAATCTACCCTAAAGTCTTCTGTTGACTGCATTTACACACTAGTACACAATACACTACACACACCAACACACACCACACACTCCAAGATTCACGTGTTTATTTAGAAGAGCATTCAAATATGTTATACATCTTAATCTATTACTATTATTTCAACATACATATCCATATCCCTATCTTTTGTTTCTTAAATGAATCACTCAGATTTATTCACTGTAAGTATTAAACTCACTGCATTTTAAAGCCTATTATTTCCATTCATCAAGTCATTGGATTTTGTACCTTTGTGTAGTAATGCAGTCAGTTAACCAGTACATGTACTATTCTGAAATTCACTTTACCAAGTACCTTTGCATTCTAGGGGTCCCTTTTAGAAAAGACATGTTTGTCTTATAAATGTAAACCTAACTCCTAAATTGTACCATACACAACAGTGTAAAATAATGTGTTATCCGTCTCATTATAACATGATTTGACAAATCATCTCTACAATGAAAGTGTAGCTAGCATAACAGGGAGAAGGCATTGTTTTCCATCAAGGCAAACAACAAATTAATTTACATATATAATTTTACCATGTTCCATTGTTACTTTCAGTGACTAATTGCTCTTGAGACCACTAACAAACACCGACGAGATGATAAGCCAAATATGCTATGGGAATTTCCAAGTTTCAGATGATCCAATCATTTATAATCTAATTTAAATATTAATCTGCAGTCTGCAGTTCAAACAATAACAAAGAAGTCTCACCCGCCAACAGTTTTTTCATAAAATGTTTGAAATCACTCAAATATTATTGAATGTAGATTTAGTTTTTCTCAGTGTGCATAAGTAGGTCTCTATCCTATTTAGGAGTCTTGAATTAGACCTTTTTTTGCTACCCTAACCCTTTTTTTAATTCACACTGTGTCCGCTGGTTCTACAACTCTGCGACACTTCAAATACACACTGACTGCTGGTTCTACAACACTGCCACTCTTCAAATTCACACTGTGACTGCTGGTTCTACAACCCTACAACTCTCCAAATTTACACTGTGACCGCTGGTTCTACAACCCACAACTCTCCAAATTTACACTGTGACAGCTGGTTCTACAACCCTACAACTCTCCAAATTTACACTGTGACCGCTGGTTCTACAACCCTACAAATTCACATTGTAAATAGGTGAGTTTAATGTACAGTGCAATGGAAAAGGAAACACACAGCTGCCACATATAATATGTTGAGATGAAAACCCCAGATAATATGCTGAGCTTCATACAGACCTCTGAGTGAATTGCACATGCATAGATAATTCATTAATGACTGGGCAAGTCCCTAACCCCAGTCCATAACCCCAGTCCATAACCCCAGTCCATAACCCCAGTCCATAACCCCAGTCCATAACCCCAGTACCTAACCCCAGTCCCTAAACCCAGTCCCTAACCCCAGTCCATAACCCCAGTCCATAACCCCAGTACCTAACCTGCATCCCTAACCCCAGTCCCTAACCCCAGTCCATAACCCCAGTCCATAACCCCAGTCCATAACCCCAGTCCATAAACCCAGTACCTAACCCCAGTCCATAACCCCAGTCCATAAACCCCAGTCCATAACCCCAGTCCATAACCCCAGTCCATAACCCCAGTACCTAACCTGCATCCCTAACCCCAGTCCCTATATTTGTGTTATAAACATAGTTTTCATTGTCTGCGTAGCAGGTTAGGATTGTTAACGTGAAATTTACATTATTTGGCACGCAATAGTATTTCTTTAACTGGAGGGCAAATAACCATATTTGACATGTTCTTGCATGCTCTATGATCGGT
>JACXGJ010017263.1:0-11368 GCA_016801105.1 Esox niger
TGTGTGTGTCTGTGTGTGTCTGTGTGTGTCTGTGTGTGTGTGTCTGGATATAGATATAGATATAGATAGATAAATTCACCACGATAGATAGATAGATATAAAAGACATAAATAGCAATCTCCTTGCTTTTTACATATAAGATGTTCTTCCTCAGGTTTGAAAAGTTCTGAAAACACTATCTGTTGTGTTTGAGTTTTTTTATGTTTACATATTATTACAAATCTGTCCCGCCGACCTAGCTCCAGTAATTAATAAAAACATTGCTTGTTGAACACATTGTGTTAACTACATTATGATTTCCTGAAAATGTTTTGAAATGGTTCTGATGATATAGAGTCATGTAAACCTAACCACTGACACATTTTGCTTGGAGAACTGGTGATGGACTTACAATACAGTCTGTGGCTATGTGGAGTTATGACTGTGGTCAAATGATCCATTACTAAATAACAACCTATTCTTATCATACTTACCTGGTCATATAAACGACTCTATAACTTTCAGTGATAACCTTGGAAGCTCAGGTTTCCACCCTCATCTGTCCTCAATCTGAACCAGCATGCGTTGTCAAAAACACAAGTTAAAAGTAATCAAAACATTGATATTTGCTGTTGCCTTTTTTATAACTGAAACTAATAACAGTTATTCTACAGTCTAGAAGCAGTAAAACAATATTGTGCTATGGTCCAAACACTGCCATACAATATATTCCTGGTTTAATGCCTGTTGTGGTGATATGCATCCACTGTATAGAAGAATAAAAAAATCTAACAAATGCTGTTTGCAAAAATGCCTTGCAGTCAGTATCCAGCCTGTCAGTTCACCCATACAGTTATGTGGTGCTTTAGCACTGCTCACTAAACATTTCTGTAGTGGTAATGTATTGCTTACAATAATTGTATATCTATTTTTTTTGGGGTTTCCTCTGGAAACATTTGATCACATTACGTAATGATCCAAATGTAAACATTTTAGCTTCACTGTCCAAGTAAATAGTGTCAAACCCCATATCTTACCAAACCTTCTGATTGTCCTTATAGCGGGTCACACTCTGGATCTGTTGGAGCCGCTGGTCAAGTTCCAGGTTGGCCTGAAGAAGCTCAACCTTCATGAGGAGGAGCACGTGCTGCTCATGGCCATCTGCCTTCTGTCTCCAGGTACCTCCCCTACTGCTCTGTGTGCTTTACACGGTTTGTACATGTATGAATTACACATATTTGGTGTTTGTCTGTGCATTCCCATTCCTCCTCCGCCTCGCCCTCCTATCGCAGATCGTCCAGGGGTACAGGACCATGCCAAGATTGAGGTTCTCCAGGACCATCTTTCAGAGGTGCTCCAGGCCTACATCAAGGTTAACCACCCGGGAGGTCAGCTGCTGTATGCCAAGATGATCCAGAAGCTGGCCGACCTGCGCAGCCTCAACGAGGAGCACTCCAAGCAGTATCGCTCTCTCTCTTTTCAACCGGAGCACAGCATGCAGCTCACCCCACTGGTGTTGGAGGTGTTTGGTAGCGAGGTGTCATAGCAGTCCCTACGACCCCCACAACCACCCCTCTAGTTGGAGGAGATGGACATATGACCCCCAGCACCCCCCACACCCAATGAGGGCCCCCTGGAGTATAGCTGTTTTAGTTTCTGGAGTGGGATCTCCTTGATGGGGAGATAGAAGGTTCTTTGAGGGGTATGGATGAACAGACCTGATATTCACACTGTCACAGAGTAGGTTTTGGGGGGTTACTCAGGAGATTATGGGTAAATAGAGGTAGGAGGGGTGTTGATAAGGTTGGAATTTCCTGTTCATACAAAAAAGGGAATTTCAAACAGAATGTATTTTGAACTAATATATATATATATATATATATACAGACACACAGACACACAGACACACAGACACACAGACACACAGACACACAGACACACAGACACACAGACACACAGACACACAGACACACAGACACACAGACACACAGACACACAGACACACATAAATATACATATAAGCTAATATCTATATTTAAGATAGAAAAGGGTTGTTTCTACTAAAACAAATGGATGATAAATCATCAGTATATTATCGGATACTTTGGCCCTAATTGTGTGCATATAAATGTGTGTATGTGTAGATGTAGAATGTTTTATTTGTTCAAAATAGAAAAAGAGAAAAAATACGAGATGCACACACAAGCATGCAGCACTCACACACCCAGAGACACACCCTGAGTAGAGTGTGTGGGGCCTTTTATTTTTTATGTTTTTATATGAGAATATTAAATGACCACAAGAGGATGTTGCATTAAGGCTCTGACCAGGTGCTGTGTTTAGTAGTGGGACTGACGCCTGTGTAAAACAAATCACAGGTAATAGATTGGTTGAGGTTTAGGCTACATACAGGAAGTGTGGATAATCTGTTTGGTTCAATCAATCCCTTTCAGACTTAACTGAACAGTACCTTTCAAAAATGTCTTGCCTTCATAAGAGGAAAGAGTGGATAAAGTGTTTTATTTATCAAAAAATATATGTATTGGTTGTCAAGCTAAAAAAAAGAAGGCTGTTAATGAATCTAGGAAGGTAACTAACCGGAAGCTAGGATGTACACTTTACTATATACATATGCAAGATTACAATCAAGCGAGGGGGAACAAATAACAAAAAAACTGTCGGCACCTCTGGTCAAACCTGTTTGTCATGATGTAATAATTACTGTAGTTATTACAAAAACTTTTTTAATCAATTCCTCAGAGCCGATGCTCTTAGGCCTAAACGAAAATGAAATCACACTAATATTATAACAATATCACTAGTTTGGGTTTCTTTGCATAGGTTGAATGTTCAGCATGACACATCTCAGGAGCATTGTCCTCTCCCTCAGTGGGCCGCTCTGGCTCGCCCTCTTGTGGCCATTGTCTGTAAATACCACTTGTTATTTCTGTACATACATGGAAAAAGTTGGCAAATGCAAAGATAATTCAGTTGTTCAGGTGAATGATCTGGAGATATATGCAAATATGAGATGGACTATTTTCTTATGTTGTGAGTTCTCTTTGAGGTCTTGATAAGCTTTGACAAGTATATATCCATAATTATTTTGGTGCAAGCTCATTACATTGGACTGGTTTTATTCGAATGGAGGTTGTTTTTCCAGACGTTGGCGTTTGTTCGCTGCTCCAAGATCACCCAAACCGAGGAAGCATTCTGACTCAACTTGCTGCTTTGTAACACTACCGTTCTGTTGGAACCTGGAGTAAGGCAACCAACCCAATCAAGTGTTCATGCTCATCACTACTAACACTGCCAAACTGTCATGGATACAGGCCAGTCAGTCAGTCATTGCCTCTCTTCAAAATGCCAGCCGATGCCTCTTTTCTGCAATACAACATCAGCCAGTCTGGCAGGAGTCTTCATAGCTTTAACGCAACCCAAGGCTGATGGGACTGAGTTTGTGTGCCACAGCTTTGAACATGTCGCTGATTGGGGCTGTCCGTTACCTAGAAGCGACTGACACTGAATTGTTCCATCTCATGAGGAGAGCATGGAAAGGTGGGATTTAGCCCCGAGACTGAAAAAGAAGTGTATAAATAATTTAAATAGTTTTTTAGTGAGAATCACACAATAGCCATGTGCAGAGTATATATTAATGTATCCTCTTCCCGACCCAGTCAGATATTGTCTCTTGCAGCTCTTGTCCAGACCCCACTGTGTAAACCAGGTCACTCTTAGGAAGCAGACAGATTTTGTGTTTTATCACATAAAGGAATGCAAGACAAATGGGGTCAGGAGTTGTAATGGGAAGAGCTCTGTTTGTTGTTAAGCTGGCCCAGAGACACACCAGAAACTGCACCCCTTTCCCATCGCTGGTCAGCAACTCAACCTCTGTAGCCTTACAAATCTCTGTTCAACATTTACCATATACCTCAATGAAACAGAAAACCTTCATAATAGCATAGAAAGGATCCAAAAGTGACAGTGATCCAAACATGACACTCACACACACACACACACACGCACACAGTCATACTTTCACACGCACCGTGACTTTCTCTTAGGCAACCTCTGCAGTTGTTAGTTTTTGGTCAAGTTGTTTCTTTGAAGATAAGCTGCCTTGAGTGCTGTGTTGCAGGCCCGACATGGAGGGATCCCATTGTTTTCGCAGTGTCTCTCTATTTCTTTGTGTTATCAAAGCAGGATAATCAGTGGGAAGAGCGTGGCTGCGACGGTCCACATAGAAAAGGAGGCGTCATACGGAGTCCGGATCAATGGTTCCCCACGGCTGCTGTGTCAAGAGTCTAGTCCTAATCAGTATTTTAATGGATGCATACAGGATTTACTGTAATGCTTAGTTTCCTGTTGTCATCATGGTTGATTTGAGGCGGTGTCTGTGACAAAGGCCTTTTCAGGTTTACTAAGTGAACCTGGATTGGTGAATAATATACATTTGTTGAAGGAGTCCTGATATGGTACAGCTTACTGTGGCCTTCTGCGTGTTGGCCTTTATCGTGGCTGGGAAGCAAGCTCAATCCCGTTAGCTGATTGTGTACAGAGTTGTGTCCCCAGGCACTATGTTAACCAAAACAAACTACCTCTCCCATCCGCACAGCATGTATCTTTGGTATGATTGTTTTCATTTATTTTTACACCAGTGCATTTTATTTATTACTTTTACTTTTCAAATGCTGGATGATTTACCTCAATGCATCTCAAAATAAGCCTACAGATCAAAAGGAGGCTGTTGCCACTCCGTATCTCTGAGTGTTGGGGGCCTGAAATGGCTCCACTCTTAATTAAATGCATTCATGCATTTATGCTAACAAATGGGATTGGACAGCTTGCAGCTGGAATGTTATGACAACACGTCCTCACGATAGAGGCCTCAGTTGGTGTCAGTTGGGGTCTGCATAGTAAGTGTATGATGGCGTAGTGTAAAGATTTCTGAAATGTTTTCTGGAACAGTTGTTATGTTGGGATCCTGTTTGATGTCTTTGTCTTGCATCATCTTTGCAGCCAGCGGGTCAGTCGCCTTCTCAGTTTGCCTGCTGCTCAGTGTTATACTGTCCCTCTTACTCTTAGCTCCTTAGTTTCCCCTTCTGGTTTTTAATTGCTTCTTAAACAGTGTTTCTGTTTTTCATTGGATAGAGAGAGATGTTGGTGTGAGGCTCTCTGAAGAGAGAAGCCTGCTTGAATGCTGCTCACAGTTTAGGAATCTTTTCTTTTCGCTCTGGTTGTTCTCCGCTACCTCTTAGTAAGCGCTTGCTCACACACACATGCACATATACATACCACATCCACATACAGTACTGCAACGGGTTAAGGTTAACCAGCATTCTTTGCCAATGATGTACTTGTTTGTCTCTGTGTTCTGACGTCTGTCTGAAATCTATTATTGATCTATTTATATCAATATAGCGACCCTGCAAAGATGGAGGTAGAGCAGGGTCATTAACAGTTTGTCTATTAACATTTAATGAAACTTTTAGCTCAGTTACCTTGGTGTGCCTACAACCTGGAGCCTTATTTTGGAACAGTATCAGGGGTTTAATGAAATTAAGGATTTTTATTATTTTTTATTCAAGTCATTGTTCAGATGGCTTTTCAAAACTACATTCCTTTCATTGTTATTATAACATACCATCAGCTCCCAACTTCTAGGTAGATCATGTTAGGTGTTTCACAGATTGACAAAAAAATCTTCAGATCTTTGAGATGAACCTCTCTTTGGTCAGATGCCTTGAATCATAGTAAATGCTTTAATTTCAGTGGATGAGATGTACATACAATGAACATAACCTGTATATATTGTAGACATCATGTCATTAGTGCATTGCTCTGCATAGGGGGATCTGATTCAGTAAAGGTGTTCACAATTTTTGTCTGTCACTTCTTTCTCTGTAAACTCTCAAGACTATAGTGTGTGAAAATAACAGGTCATCTGTTTGAGATGCTGGAACCACCACATCTGGCACCATCCATCATACCAGGGTCAAAGTTAGACCATGCGCCTTTTTGCCCTCCCAACAACAACTCAACCTCTAGGCCAAGTTTGCAGGTGAACCTCAAAGTCGCCAGTGAGTGTGTTTGTTAACATGGACTGTGTTTACCCGAACAGTTGGGTCACTATGTAATGGGGTTGTCACTGGAATGGAAGAATGGGAGGAGATGTTCTGTACTGCTTTATTTTGTTTGGATGCCAGTAAGTAGTTGTTAACAAGCACTGATGGTCTTTCAATTCTCCAATGTATGTATTTTTCTTATCCCAGCCGTTTTCCTGATGCCTTAACCCAAGTGTATTGAGTTAATAATAAATTCATAAACCATCAGCATCCAAATTGATCTTGTGCGCTGTTGGTCCAAAGATAACACATAGTTTGACGTTCTTTTGAACTATTTGGATATATGGAATTTTGTTGAGCGTGACCATTTCTCAATCATTAATCAATCATTGTATTGATCTCAAAGTCCCAAGATAAGTATGTTTTAACATGCACACTACGTCATTTTTTACCTGACGCTTCAGACCGACTTTCGACATGGTCTTTGCGTTGTTACTTCTGTCAATTCTGTCACTGATAGTTCAATCACCCCCCGTTTTATGATTCTCCTTTAAAATGTATTAAATTCTTCTGGTTTTGATCTATTGCACATTGATTATGTGCATTGTAAGTAGTATATCATGTTCTGGAAAATCACAAATAAACAGCTGTACATAATGATGCAAAGATCAATGTGTCCTTTCATATTTTCTCTAATAGAAACCATTCTAGGCTTGCAGTGCTCAAGATTGGCTGGTATAAGTATTGAACATATTATTTGTATAAATACATTTGTCTAGCTGACAAATGTGTATTGTTTTTAATGTGGACAGTAGAGGGAGCTTGTCCCTTGCTCAGCTGATTCCTCACTCAACCTGCCCTATACCCCAGTCATTTCGGTGAGAATAATGTGAATCACACATTCATTAGTTGATTACGTGGGTCAATATGCAATAAACAGGGAAAACAAATGTGATTTTTATTTGCGTAACTGCGATAATATGACCCCACTTTCCTTGTGAAGGTGTAATGTGTTTTCTTGTATGTGTAATTTTATTTCTTTATTTCTTTACACTTAAGTCGGGGCCCCACAACAGCTGAGCACGTTCTTCACCGAGGAGGATGGTCAAGTGTGGTAAATGTCAGGTGACTAATGAGTCATCCAAACATTATTAGGACCTTATATTTCTGCTGTGACCAAGTGAATATCTGCGCTTCCTGTCAGTGATGGAGAGGTAGTTGAAGGGAAAGACAGGATACAGTTCTTTGTTAATACTTTAAAGGTGCAAAATGAAAACTGAATGTGTGGACTGTTGTAGGGGAGAATGGGGTTGGTTTTCTCTGGCATTTATGTTCAGTAGTTAGATGTTTTAACTGAATGCACAGCTTTAGAAATGGTTTAAAAGCCACCAAAACCAAGCAACTTCAATATGTGTAGACCGATGGTGGACAGATTGAGATACTTGAGAACCATTGAGGTATAACTAATACTTTTCACACTACAGCTTTGTGTATTTCCCCGTGAATGTCAGCTTTATGCGTATTTCCCCGTGCATGTCTGCCTTATGCGTATTTCCACGTGCATGTCGGCCTTACGCGTATTTCCACGTGCATGTCGGCCTTACGCGTATTTCCACGTGCATGTTGGCCTTGCGCGTATTTCCACGTGCATGTCGGCCCTACACATATTTCCACGTGCATGTCGGCCTTGCGCGTATTTACCCGTTAGTTAGTTAATGCTACCTGTAACAGAGGACTTGGAAGTCCACATTTGGATATACTTCCTGTCTGGTTTGCCATGTCAGGGGTTATCTTTGGGTGGGGACACGTTGTATCCTGGCTCCCTTGTCTCAATTTTACGCTTGGACCACCCCTCAGGACTACCTGGCTTGACTACCTGGCCTGGCTCCCTGTCTCTGTCCCTGTCCTCCTGGCTGTATAGCAGATCTAGTTGCTGTCTGATAATTCCTTCTGTCAATGACCACGTCCCACCTGGTTTCCCTGTCCTTGTCCACCTGGTTGTGTCCCAAAAGGTCATCTAATTATCTTTACCCAGCACCCCAGAGTCTTGCTTCACTCAAGTATCCTAATTGTGACCCTGCTAGGCAATATTTCCTAGCTACTGTATCATTTATTGTTGCTTGCTCTACTTAGTTCATACAAAGGTTTGCAGTTTGAACTTTTTAACTTCATAATCTTGTAGTAAATAAGGATAAATAGGGTCCTCATTACTAAAGAGTTTTGTTTTGTTTTAGAAATACTCTAGTAAGTGTGACAACCAACCTCAGTCTTCCCTAGCCTTTGTGCTAGTAATAACTTCCTTTTCAGAGTGCCTCAGAAACATTAGCCAGATGCTATAAAACTCCAATTAAGTGTGCTACATGGTTGCTTCACTCTGAATCACTTCTTGAACCACATTCCAGCAGGTTGCTTAACAAACAACTCAGTCATGTAATTAATTCAGACCCATTCTGAGATGATTAATCATATCCTGCACTCTACTCACAGATTAAGTGGTTTCTTCCCGGAACAGCATTGAGTTGAATAGTGTAGACATGTATATCCAACAGGCCTCCACTGGACTGCACCTGAGGCGGTTTGGGGGGGGGGGGGGGTATGCTGCAGTGTAGGTGTACATGAATCCCCCCTCCTGGTTTCTGCTCTTGGTGAGGCCCATATTGGTTAGTTTCAATTTCACTGAGAACTTGGCAGTTACGTACAGAGAGATGAGGGAGGTTCCCCTTGGCCCCAAGCTGTGGAGAAGAGAGGAGGATGGGGAGAGAAGTGAGGGGAGCTTGGGGTGTAAGTTCAGCTGAGAGAGGGAGGAGTGGGGGCCTGGAACGGAGGCAGTGGTGTGGTGGTTTGGCCTGAACTGCTATGGGAGTATAAGGAGGTTTGGGGTGAAAAGACGCCTGTGGGTAACAGTACTGACGCACAATTGAAACATGAAGGGAGGGCAAATGGATTCCTTTGCAGGAGTTTCTAATCCCAGTGACGGCACGTGTGTCCGCTGGTGAAAAAGGGAATTTGCAACTCCTTTTTTAGGTGTGTGTGTGTCGGGGGGACTACTGTCTATCATATAAACAGGATTTCTTTCAATCTTGGAACTCTGATTTGCTGATACTGTATGAGTTGGAAATGAGACTGTATACCAAGGGTAAGACATCATGTGTCTTATTGTGTTGATAACTAGTACATGATTGCAGTATTGACATCAAGTGTTTGTGGTATATTTCCAATATCCCACAGCTTAGAGCTGTGCCCAGGTCAGACCATCTCATGACATATTGCTTAAATAACCTACTAATTTCACCCAATGCTTGAATCAATGCTTGCCTGTTAGTCTCCCTCCAAAACATGTCATGGAGCAGCATCGAATCAGATCCAACAGTCTGAAAACAGTACATTTTTATTCATCATTTTCCTGTCTGATGTTCACCCTTGACCTTGAATGAGATTCCATGGAGTTTTTTTTAAGCTGTCGAATTAGGATGTATTATAGGTGACCAGGCCAACAGCAGGAGCTAGAGATACTGAATCCAGACAAAATGAAAAGTCTGCCTGTCCTTACACACGTTGTTTCAGCAGTGGAAAGTCATGGAATATTTTATTTCCTACCCCACAGTAAAGCAGCCATTGTTTGGCCCTCCTCTCTTTAGTTATAGGGAGGCTAGCAGGACGTGGGCTGGTGGAACAGTCTTCTTGACAAAACAGTACCCAGAAGCTTTCCCTAAAGAGGAGATATTATTTACCGGCACCACTATCTACTGTGCTCAAGACTTCCTTGCTTAACTGTTGTTTGTGTGTGTGGGTGTGTGTGTGTGTGTGTGTGTAAGATCTGTCTTTGCAAATCACACCTCATCTGAGCATGTTCCTGCTTGCTATTTTGTGTGTGTTTGTGTGTTCATGTGTTTGTACTGGCGAATTCATCAGTCTGTATATAGATTGTAAGTGTGCTCGTTTATGTTGTCTGTGTGTCTGTTTGTGTGTGTGTGTTTAGAGTACATGCGCCCTGGAACAGGTCCAGTGGCTGGTATTTATAACCCTACTGTCAAAGCCTGGCTACAGACCGTGGGAATGTGGTTAAGGATTTCTGTGGTATTTTTAATGTTTGTTATTAAATATTCCCACACGGGACCATGACCAAACCCTCTGCTCCCTTCTCTCTCCTCCTCTTCTTTCCTTATACATTTTTCTTTCCCGGTGAGGTAAAGAACCCTGGATCCGATAACAGTTTGGCTCACATTACCGTGGAGATCCGGGAAGAGCTGCAGACAACTGTTGCTGCAGCTGGAGAAGCGAGCAACCATTGTTACTGCCAATAGGCACTGAATCCTGGCCTAACCCTAAACCTCAGCTACAAAACCACTATATCACTGACTTGTACTTCGGTGTAATTGGTCTAAAAATGCATGGACTTCACTATACCACAGCAATATAGTTTAAATGTATGGACTTCACTATACCACAGCGATATAGTTTAAATGTATGGACTTCACTACACCCAAGCGATATAGTTTAAATGTATGGACCTCATGGTGCCACAGCGATATAGCTTAAATGACTTCAACATGGTGTTTCCTGGAGCACCTAGTGAGATTATCAGATAGATGTGGAATGATGACCAAAGGTCTGCACTGGAACACAGAGCAGCTCCTGTAAAGCAGAGTAACGTATACCTAGTTTTATATTGTCCCTACAAATATATCATTTGGAAATCTATGAAAATATTTCTAGATTTATAAGCTACCTGTAGGTAACAGAACATTTTCACATTTCCGAAAGGACACATTTTGATGGCAATTGTCTATGCGAGCACGTACTATAACATTGCAGTGGATTTATTGTCATGAGATAAACATGCATTTTTTTATGACTTGCGCCAGCTGCAGAGGTGGAAGAAGACCTAAATACTTAATTGCAAGGTAGACAGCCTATAACATCCCTGCAGAACAGACTGCATGCGCACAATTCTCCAATGATAATGATAATATAGAGATCCAAGTGAATGGGGGAACATTGAACAAAAACATGTCAGTAAAAGCATCACTCATAGGTTAAAAAAAGAAGCTCTGAAATGAAGCCACAAAGCATGCAGGGATAAAACTCATAAACAGAATGCCAGGCGGCACCCAGGCCAGCACAAAAATATTTTTCAGGTTTTATTTTTGGGCCTTATGATTCGTTCTCTCTTACATAGGGTAGGCCGTGTGATTCAACCTCCACTTCATAGGGTAGGCCGTGTGATTCAACCTCCACTTCATAGGGTAGGCCGTGTGATTCAACCTCCACTTCATAGGGTAGGCCGTGTGATTCAACCTCCACTTCATAGGGTAGGCCGTGTG
>JACXGJ010017265.1:0-11367 GCA_016801105.1 Esox niger
GGGGCAGTGCTATGTTATGGGGTAGTGGTATGTTAGGGGGTGGTGCTATTTTAGGAGGTAGTGGTATGTTAGGGGGTGGTGCTATTTTAGGATGTAGTGGTATGTTAGGAGGTAGTGCTATGTTAGGGGGCAGTGCTATGTTAGTGGGTAGTGCTATGTTATGCGGTAGTGGTATGTTAGGGGGTGGTGCTATGTTAGGGGGTAGTGCTATTTTAGGAGGTAGTGCTATGTTAGGGGGTAGTGCTATGTTAGGAGGTAGTGCTATGTTAGGGGCATTGCTCTGTTAGGGGGCATTGCTCTGTTAGGGGGCAGTGCTATGTTAGGGGGTAGTGCTATGTTAGGGGCAGTGCTATGTTAGGGGGCAGTGCTATTTTATGGGTGGTTCTATGTTAGTGGATAGTGCTATGTTATTGGTAGTGCTATGTTAGGGCTAGTGCTAAGTTAGGGGCTTGGGCTATGTTAGGAGGTAGTTCTGTGTTTATGTTTGTTCATGGAAAATATTTTGGGGAAGGAATCTAAACATGTCTTAGTTGGGGAAAGTGATTAAAACGTTGTATGTGTGCCTGTGGGTGTTAGCGTGTTTCTCTTAGTGTTTGTATGCAGAAAGGCCAAGAGACAGTGAAAGTCATAGAGAGTAGAGATAGAGAAGCAAACTGAGGAGACAGAAGAGTTAACAAATGAGATTAAAGATAGGATACTAGAGAGTAGTCTGGGTAGGGTCTGAGTGGGTTGGGTTGGAGGATCAAGAAAAACAAAAGGAGACAAAGTAGTTATCAGCGGCTTGGAAGGGGGGTGCAGTGAGATTAGTCAACAAACTAGTGAAGATTTGGTCAAGCTCATTCCCTGCATGGAGAATGTGAGGGGGCTGGGAAAGGGTGAGGTCAAAAGAGGAAAGGAGGCAAAAGAAAGAGGTGAAAAGAACTCAGCCTTGTTGACAGCATATTGACAGTTCCTACGCTGCCGGAGACCAGGAATTCCACATTGGTTGTGCGGGCAGGAGACAAGATTAGAAGGGTTGCAGCCGCAGGGTGGGGAGAGTCTTCTGTTAAAACCAGGAGTGGAGCGAACAGTTTACAAAAGATACGCAATTTGCAACGCTAGAAATATGATGAAATAATCTGAAAATATAATAATAATAATAATATTTGGCCTAAATGCGTGTGACATGGAGCATTTTTCCTTTCTCAAATAACTCCACACAAGAACTTAGATCTGTTTTTGGCTTGTTTATATTTTGCTAAATTTTCCGAGACATTTCAAAGAAGACTCGCTAGAGGCCAACGGGTATGCGTTGTCCATTTATACGTGCTTGAGGTTGACACGTGTCATTATGGTCAACACGCATGCATTGCCGGGCATACAATGATTATCAGCACCCACTGATAAAAACATTTAGTACCATGGCTGCATTTTAGCACTATCTGATAGCAGAGATGAGTCCTCCAACTAAAAACAGTGTCAAATTACCTGAAAACTAGCTGACCAGCTGTGAACTTTAAGAAGTTAGACAATAAAAGTAACTAGCAAAATTCAGTACCACACAGTAATGCTCATGTTATTACGATGTATTATCATGGCTAGGAAGTTGGCACTAGTCAAATTACTTTCTCTCTCTCTTTCTTTCTCAGGTGTCTCCTGACTCAGAAATTACACAGAGGAAGAGGAAAGCCCCTGCACCCCCTCCTACCCCTGTTCCTTGCACCCCAAAACCTCCCAGTCCCATCCAGTCTGCTCCCTCTCCAGACCCCAGCTCTCCTAGCCCCAGCCTGCATGCTGAGGAGGATTCTGGCTCTGAGATGAGCCACAGTCTGGAGGATTCAGAGCCCAGCGGCTCCGTCTACAGTAGCAGCAGCAGTAGTATGGTCGCCGCTGATACCTCTGTTGCTGATACTTCAGTGGTTGATTCTGACTCCGCCTTCTGCAGGGCTTATGTCTCTAAGCCCAGCCCAGACTCCGGCCCTATAAGCATTACTGAAATGGCTAAATCCTCCCGAGACACATCCAGCAAAGTTGACCCCACTCCCAGTAACAAGACAGATATGAAAACCGTTGCCCCTGACTCCGCCTATAGAGAAACAGTTTACTCCGTCCCCTGCAAGAGTGCTGACAAGGCCACGGCCACTCCAGAATCCTCCTGCAACACCACACCAAAGGAGACCAGAGAGTCATCGCTCAACCTGAAACTAGACGAGACAGAGAACAACAGACACAGCACCATGGGTCAGTATCATAAGTGCTCATCTGCTGGTAGTTAATGTAAAAGGGGCGTGTCTAATAATCTTTTTTCTCTAGCTTTACCTTTTAAGAGCCCAATTGTTGAGACAGTGATATTATTAGAAACCCCGTAGCAACTGCCAAAACCAGGAAATATTCTTAAAAAAATACACCAAACAAATTACACATGAAACATGACCAACTATATGTTCTAAACCAGGGCTGCCCAAACATGTTCCTGGAGATCCACTGTCTTGTACATTTATGTTTTCTCTCCAACTCAGGGCATCCTTATTCTACACATTAATATCAAAATGTTTGAGTATTTTGAAGCCGTATTTACATGCTCTTAAAAGTAACTGGCTGGTTTCCACAAACGTATACCAGAAATTGCAATATCCACGGCTATCTACAGCTTTCTAGAAAATTAACACAGACAAAGAAATGGTATCCACAAACTTGTCTAACTTTTAGGAAGCAGAAAAGTCAAAACACAGAAGTATCTCTTCAATGCATAAGAACCAAGACAACAACAGTACATACATTAATAATTATGATATAAATTGCTCTAATAATGGAAATAGCTTTGTGTGATACACTCTGAAATAATTCTTATGTAAAAAATTACAAAAATATTTTTTAGAGACAACAGTAATGCAGATACTCAACCAGGTGTGAAGTACCGTAAGTATGGCCCACTTGGTAGTGACAAGCAAAAAAGGCAATTGACGAATGTCGTTAATGTTTATCATCTTCATTTTACATTCAAAATACGAGAAAAATCTGCTCTTTAATTCTAATGAAATTGTGGACAGAAATCCTTTCATTCAACAAATGTGTATTTTTGTCAAGATTGTGTCACAATTATTACCAGAATTTATTACTTTGTGCTCCTTCCCCTTGTCAAGATAATGACACTGAGTCTTCTATAATGTTTGATGAGATGGGAAAACATATGGCAAGGAATCTGGCTGTCTATAACTTCTACACAACGTTCAGAATCCTTGGTGGATTTGGAATGTTTTCGATTATTGTTCTGCTGGACGTTCCAACAACAACACAGTTTTAGTCCATGATACCATCTCCTTGTTAGGATCCAAGGGCATTTGGAAGCAAAACAGTGTCACATTGCTGTTTCCAGGACAGAAGGGCAGAGGCAAAACGGTCTATTGAATCCATTTTAATTAATAAAGAAAGTAACAAACAAACAAACAAACAAACTCAAAGCAGCATCAATGACTGGGTCGCATAGCCTTCGGCTGCTAACCAAAATGAACCACATTCATGTGGGCAAACAGTCAACTTAAATAGGTTCCCTAATTGGAGGCAATACCCAACACCTGCCTCCAATTGGGGAGACCCAACTACATAGAGGTGCCTAGAGGCACCTCTTCTGGCCACGTCCTGACTATGGCCCCAGCCAGTGCGAAGATGGCTAGGGGAATAGCCAGGACGTGACAAACAGACTCATGACATTGCATATCCACCACCATACAAAAAATTCTTGACTTGAATGGTTTTCAAAGTTGCACTCCAGGCACATGGGTCACAGCTCATTTAAACAACGTGGCTACTCTTAAAAATATTGTAACTAAAAAGGTTACAATATTTACCTTCTAAATCAATGACTGGTTTGCAGTGGGGGATTAGTTTTCAGATGGATGATCATGTGAACAGAGCACACCTTTAGAAAGTTCACCTTACAGTATGGTTAGATTTTTGTCATATTTTCAGCCTAAGATTAAGCTTGCAGATTTCTCATTTGACAAAGCATCTAATCTCAAAGTTTTGGCTTTTTTCTTACCTTTTTCAGAAGGACAGGGTGGATTCAGTAGGTGTTTCCTAACACAAATAAGCTAGTTTGGGATTGGCTCTTAACCCCTTTTTCTAGGTTCTGCCCAGTTTGAAATGCTTTTTCAGTAAATAACATTACCATTTTTGCTGGACCGTGTAAGTGGAGCCGGCCTAGAAGAGCAAATGTCTCTTACTAACTTATCCTACAATGTGATTCTCTGGATTTTTTTTCCTCATTTTGTCTCTCATAGTTGAAGTGTACCTATGATGAAAATTGCAGGCTTCTCTCTTCTTTTTAAGTGGGAGAACTTGCACAATTGGTGGCTGACTAAATACTTATTTGCCCCCACTGTATTACAGAGTTTTTAACTGGTACCATACCAATGAAGTTTCACGATTCTCAAAACCTATTTTGATGTCATGGCAAAAAGTGTAATAAATCATGTGCATAAATGAACAATTAAAGCTGAAATTACTTTTTTAAGAAACACTCCGAAAGTGCTTGGAAATGTTTGATTTTATTACAAAATAAGTCTAATTAAAACTTAAATAAATACAGCAAACAAGTAGTCCTCTGGGCCTATTTGAGCCTTTTTGCAGTTGCTGGAACAATATAATTGCCGATATTGTCAGTCAAATGAATCAAGATGCACCGAAGACGTTTGATTATAAGTGAGCTCTTCAGCGTTTACAGTTAAATTTAGTAGAACATTTTCCTTTACAGTCAAACCTGTAATTTAAGGGGCCATAATAAATGATAGGGCAAACACTTGAAATGTCAAATAGGAGTGAAATGGAAATCACTCTGGATGCACCAACTGCTACATAGCGGACATTGTGGTATTTATGCACTTATCTCAGGTACTTTAAAGGCAGCTTTGATGCAATTAATGAGAGTTTTTCATGAGTGATAAGTCACCGAGCAGCAGGCATACCTCCAGGAACAGAACTTTCTGACTAGAGATAAAAGCATACATTTACTTAATACCCCCTTGTCCGTTACACAACACAACGTGATCTTAAATCTACTCATTTGGCTAGCTGGGCTAAATATCTTTTGCATTTACAATTTATGAAGTAATTATGATCCTGACGGTGGCTGGATGGACATCCATAAGTAGCCAGGTTGTTGAATTCATTAGTTAGAAAGTCACCTCAGATGCTGCACTTGGGATGATGGAGACTTCTGTCCATGCCATGGTTTTGCAACAAATCAATTCTTGTGACATCCTTAGTATAAGATCCCAAAACATTTCATTTGGGAAGTCACTATATTCAGGTTTTTTGTCCCCCTCTGGAAGAGAATGTAAAAGCTCAATGTAGTTAACACTAGTTTGCTGTCCCTGTATCCTGAGCTGTCTGAAGCCTCCAGTGAAGTTGCTCACCGCTGATCAAGTTCACTTCTGACAACCTGTACGCTGTCGTGGTCAAAGTATTATTCATCAGCAGATGAGGGGACAGAACGTGAACAGCACCACTTACTAAATGTGTCTAACACTTTAAAGACCATTTCCTTGGTTCTGTCGGCTCAATATCATCTCCCCCAAATGGAAGACACCCAAATGGATTAGCCCTAAATGTGAACCTAACACTTCAACTGAACTGACATGCTAGAAGTAAATACACCTGGACCAGTCATTTAGCCATTAGGGGCCCATTGTAGCATAAACAGGGATTGCAATAGATTTTATTAAATGCTTTTGTTTCTCTACATTGTTCTCTTTGGAAATCAGATGAAATGGCGTTGCCATTAGCCTTGCTTTTTCTATTAAGACATTGCAGTGTATAAAATTACATTGTTGCATCCTAAAATATCACTGTATTACATAATCTAACAATAGAACAACATGCACAAGACTAGAGTAAAATGTATTGCTTTACTGTTCATGTCTTTTCTTGGATAGGGTTGAAGGGGACAAGATTTATTTAGCTAACAAAGGATGGGGATGAGAGAGGTTGAGGGATGAAGTGGTTATTGCAATGGCCGCACTTAAAGCAGGGAGTGCTGGGTTTGATTTATAGACCCGGTAGTGACTCTATCCACTCTCCTACTCCCAAGATGCCGGACAAATAGACTTCTGCTGGGAAGACTGTCAGACTGATATACAGATCTATTACTCACAAGGTTTCACTACACAAAACATAACACAATAAAGCATTATGTTATAATCTTTGCCTGTACATTTCTGGTTGTATATGAGCCTTTGTAATGACTACATGTCTAAATTAATATTTGACTCAGCATTAGCTATGAATCTGAATATTCCTAATGACACAGTATTACCTGTCATGTATTTGGCTTTTAATTTTTTTGGAGCTCTGATCTCTGAGCATAATTCATTTCTCATCAGTGAATGACGTATGAGCAGTTTCCCTTTCTGTTATCTCCAGTCTAAAATTTAATGAGAAACGTTGTTGTACTAAGTGGCTGTCTTGAGTAAAGCCATCTGGACAGGTTTTTGTACTCATCAAAAGTGCTCGGTCACTATCAACACAGCCATTTTTCCAACTGCAGAGAGGGCCCCATTCAGACCGTTTACGCTGTGTGTGTTTTTAAGTCTGTACATCATACTGTCATTTGAAGTGGACAATTGTTGTCCTGAAACTCATTCAGCACCAGTAAGACGGCTCATCGAAGCAAAAGGTTTGACATTTGAAGAAAATGTCATACCTATGTTTAAAAAACATTACATAAACCATAGTTCGATAGGTAGAAATATCAACAGTCGAATTGACAGCCCAATGCAGCTAAGAATGCACTCCATGTGAGCAAACTGCAGCAGGAACATAAACTTATGAAATACATTCTCTTCAAAATGTGTATATTTGGTAGTTCTAATGTTACCCAATAATACAAAAACAACTCATTATGCCTTTTCTGCATCAGGCTCACAATAGCGAACCACACATGTTAATCTGCTGCATGCGATTTAGTCCCTATGTGGGGCTGGCTGTCACTTCTGTCACATTGTCCATTATCTGAAGGGACTCAGGCTTGAGGCCAGCTCTACTCCACGCAGTACATCAGCTGCTGGATAAAGGTTTTGTAATGCATACATTAATACAGCATCTTTCAGTGCGCGGCTGCAAATTCCATTACATTAGCCTTTCCTGGATGAAGTAGCATAGAAGATTCATCTGAATAGCTCATGCTTTGTATGTGATCACAGTTAAACTTACATGCATTTACAATATTATGTCACAACGCATGACATTTGCTTTTGACATATGAATATCACATTTGTATTTACTTCAACAATCTTCAAATGGATCTTCAGCTTTTGCAGTTAACAATCTTCAGCTTTTGCACTTAGATCATCTGACCAGAAACCAAATGAATGTAAACCCTTAGCTGGCAAGATGAAAACATTTTACTATACCTGAGCAAGGCAGTTGGCACTAACTCCCAGGTTGTTGCAGTAAATAAGAAAATGTTCTCTTTCAACTTATCCGGCGAAATAAGGGGTGAAAGAAATAAATCGAAGCAACTTTCCGTCATGTTAACAAATCCATTAAATGTCTAATTTGCTATGTATTTGCATATTGTTTGTTCAAAAAGAATTACTTCTGCATAGTATGCTGAGCAATGTCAAGATTGAGAGATTTTTCTCGGGATTTAATGTGATTTCTTTCTTAAGCCTCCTGATCCCCCCGAATCTAACATTACTTGCTGCATCCATCCTGTTCTTCAGGTGCTGAACGTCTAGTGCCACTCAAACCTCTGCGATCTCCAGTACAGGAGGCCCCCCAATTAGTCACCCCCCTGCCATGCCATCCGTCCCCCCCAGACTCCCACTCCCCTGATCCCTCCCCAGAGAGCCACATGGAGCAGGCTCCTCAATGTAGGTTTTTCAACTCCGTTGACCTCCACTTCTACTGGACTGCCTCCTCTTCCTGTTGCCAGCCACTGTTCATCTAAACCCTCTCCTTTTTCAGTCCTATACTTCTCTCATAGTAGCTGTTGAATGTTGAACTTAATATCTACTGTATTTGTGCGTGGATGTGTAGGTTAGTGGGTTTTGCCCATGTGTCTTATATGTACTTATGTTTGCACCCAAGCATATTTTTGCATGTGTGTGAGAAAGAATTCTCATTATTTTGAATCTAAAATGTGTATTCCTGCTCATTTTGACATTCTCTCCTGGTTGTTCATCTCTGTGCAGCCAGTTGAACATTTAAGAGGCTACTTTTCCAACAAACAGGCTGATATGCCAGCAGTGGCCCATGCTGCTGGTCAGCTGTGATGGGGAAATTTGGTGTTACCCAAATATCACCCGTTACTATGGTAGTGCACTACATTAACCAGAGCCCATGGGGCTCTTAGACCACGCTGACAAAGTAGTTCACTATATAGGGGATAGTACGCCATTTGTCATGATTAATCAAGTGTGGAGGTTTTTTATCAAATATTGTTGTTTTTTCCTCCACAATGTCTGTTAAAGGCTGTGACTAAATATTTGTGTTGTCAACATGCGATAGCAGCAACTTCTTCATCCAGGGCTCCAGAACAACTCGGTCAACCTAGTCCTATCTCTACCAAATCTCTCATGTCTTCCCTCTGCCTCTCCCTTCCACAGTCTACTGCTGTGCTCCTGTCCGTTTCCCGTTCTCCAAGCCGCGGTGAACAGATACCTCTGGCCTGGCACACCGTCTTCTCTTTATCCTCTACTGTCTCGTCTTCTCCCTGGCTTCTTCTACACCTTCAAGTCTTCTTCCTGATACGCAACTTCCTCCTATGATTCTCTTTTTTTTCCGTTCTGCAGCTTTTAATCCAACCTTTATTTTCAACTGCAGTATACAGTTTCAGTTGTATACTCATGTCTCAATTGTGGAGTGTGGCTTCCTTCTTGTGTTTGTGGTTTATTTGCTAAACCTCTGTAAATCCAGCATAATTACACAGATGTTGTATTTTTACAATATTTCTTGCCAGTTTAGACAGAGCAGAAACAAATAAAGTATATAAAATAATTTAGCAACAGGAAATGTGAGTTATTTAAGGGAATTATTATTTCCATTTGTTGTGTGAAAATTACACGTTTTTGAAGCTTTTATAAATCTTGAGTACACTGACATTTCCTACACAGCAATTCTTATTTTGCGGGGAATATCCTGCCACCACAGAATGGTAGAATTAACATAGAGTGCCTGTGAGCCATTTTGTTTTTCAACTAGTTATAAGCCTACAGTTGTTGGTAATGGATAGGACTGAGAGGATGTAACATGACGTTGTGTGAAAGCTAGTGGGAAAAGGGATGTGATCAATGATATGTTTCATCAGTTGGATATTGAAGGTAGATGAGATACCTGTGTGGAGTGTAGACATTTCTGGAAAGAGGGTATCAATAAAGCCATATGATATCTACCAGTCAATAATTTGATAGTTTCATACTCTATGCTTAGTGTATTTATGAGTTATTAACTAGAAACCAGGCTGTTGTTTCTCTGCATGTTGGTTGGTTGACTCCATTAAGGAGTGACCAATAAATCAAAATCAATCACCCTTTTTACTTTTTATTAATCACGCTATGTGTCATGATGGGGAACTGACAAGTGAAACATTGGCTAATGTTATTGGGTTAATGGAAAGCCACTTTAATGCGACAACATATCAGAGAGTGGAGACTCTGCTTACTGACCTTATATCATAGCTTAATAGAATGCACTCTTGCTAACATGATGTATAAAATAATTCTGGCTTTTGACAATATCCATCTTAGTAACAGTGTACTTCCAAAACATGTTAATAAGGTCTCATAAAGCGCAATGCTAAAGTCATTGACTTGGACCACAGCTGCAGAACAGTTGTACTGATGTGTATTGGAGGACTCTACCTGATCTGATCTGGAGTTCTTGCAACAACAGTCGAGGATTGAATGTCATGAAGCTGGAGACATTTTATTGTGAAAAACACAAGTGAAAAATCTGCATGCTCCCAAGAAAAGAGAGTAAAGAAAGTAATTGAGATCAAGACATGTATATTTTATATCAGGGATATTTAACACTGGACCTCTAAGCCAATCCATTCTGTCATTGCAACCCTCTAATCAGGCACTTATTTAAACCTGGGACACCAGGTGGGTGAAGTTAATGATGAGGTTGAACAGAAAACCAACAGGCTCTAGACCTCATAGGATAAGAGCTGAACACCCAGGCTTTATATTTTTATTTGAAATTAAAAATCTTTAAACACCACTTGGTTTTGGTTAAATTTTTGGTCAGGAATAACACATTGTGATACTGATTTTCCCGCTATTTTGTGATGTAATAGAATCTTTGCACTTATTAGCTTTCTTTATTATTATAATTTGATTAACACAATAGTTATGGTATCATAGTAACATCCTTATGTTCCTTGCCATTTCCAACCCTAGATGTTGGTGTTTGTGGGCTGGTGATGAGTGTGTTTGACCATGTTGTGAACAGAGAGATAATAGAGTTCCTGCCTGTGACCGGATGTGTGAGAGTGTTGTTGGTATGGGAAGAAAGTTATCGCCTGTATACTTGACTTGGTTTGTTTGTGATTTGTTATTTTTATGATCGGAGCAATCATAAATTCATGTTTGTGTAAGATAATGTTTTGGGAGCAACTGTGCATGTGCCTGAGGTTGTGTGAGAGTGTTTTTAGCTTTTATGGGTACAGGCAAAGTGTGGGTGTGTGATCAGGGAGCCTGTGTGTGCTGGCTGTGGTTACAGCTGGCATGACTAAGCCATTGCTGGGAAAGGGTTGGGAGGGCCACTCTGTGTGTGACTCACTGATCTCCAGGAACAGGCCTATTCTCACCATTGCAACTTTGCTTAAAGTCGACAGGCCCAGCTCACACACATAGATAAACACGTACACACACACACACACTGAAAGCATCGCACTCTGGATCACAAGGTCACTCATGAGTTAGTTGCTTTAAAGCATCTCTAACAACTTCTCGGTAATTAGCTCTGCATCATGGCAATGTAAACATAGCAATTGGAGCACATAGTTTAATGGTCCAGATTTTTGGAGGGCATCATGAGCAAGTGGGAGGTTATACAATCTAAAGGTTTTACCCCAAGCCAAAGAGGACCACAGTTTGTTTTGCAGCATGTCAGTATCAGTGATGGTGTAGTGGCCTAAGGCTTTCAGGGCCTTCTGAGTTGTGTAGTGGCCTAAAGCTTTCAGGGCCTTCTGAGTTATGTAGTGGCCTGATGCTTTCAGGGCCTTCTGAGTTATGTAGTGGCCTAAGGTGTTCAGGGCCTTCTGAATTGTGTAGTGGCCTAAGGTGTTCAGGGCCTTCTGAGTTGTGTAGTGGCCTAAGGTGTTCAGGGCCTTCTGAGTTGTGTAGTGGCCTAAGGTGTTCAGGGCCTTCTGAGTTATGTAGTGGC
>JACXGJ010017266.1:0-11369 GCA_016801105.1 Esox niger
GTCCTGTTTTGTCAACCCATCTCACCACATCTGGCCTCCAGCTCTCTGACCCCTGCACCGTCTCCATTCCTCGTCTCCTCTTAGACCCGCCCCTCTCTGACCCCTGCACCGTCTCCATTCCTCGTCTCCTCCCCCCCCCCCCACCACACTACCCCCTTCCCACCACGGCTTGACCACACTAGGCTCAAATGACACATTAAATGCCAATTAGTTCGGGGCCGGTCCTGGCAGAGGCTGGCTATGGCCTGGCTTGGAGTAGGCCCACGAGAGGGTCCTGATGGGTCTCTGGGGACCAAGGTGTGGATGTGCTGGATCCAGAGCCTCGGAGCTAAGCTCCCCTCCTGAAGACCTTCCTTCTAGTGGCTAGTGTCCAGCTTATAAATCAGATTGGACTTATTTAACGCCTTTTCTTTTCCTTAAAAGACCAAACTATGTATTCTCTTGTGCAGCCTTGGCACTTGAGAAACACTGATGTGGAATAAATAAAAAAACAATAGGATTTTTTTACGTATTCAAATTTGTTTGTGAGGCTGAATTAGAACAACTGTATTTATAAAAATGTGTAAGAATGATAATAACAGTTGGTAGAGGTTGATTGAGGGGTTTATTTCACCAGGCACGTTATCTCACTCTGCTGATGATATTTTGATGCAGCTGTTCCCAGTTTGCAATGCAGCGCTCCCAAACAAGACTTCACACCACAGGAACAGCTGGCCCAGTGCCGCGGAATGGGGATTTTGCACGGAACAACTGTGTCTGCAATAAAGCCCTTTGGATATCAGGAAAAAATTTAAAGACACTTGTCAAACACTAAATTAGCCTCAACAGCCTCATGCTATGTCAGTCATTCTGACTTCCTGGTCAGTGATCACAGTGGAGAATAAGAATTCAATCACGCAAGGAATTATTAGTTGGCAACAAGAAGCACAATAAAAAAGGAAGACAAATGTTGGCAGCCAGTCCACAGGCACAACTTTTCAGTCAGTGAACATAAAGGGACATGATGTGTTGCTTTCGCAGCCTTGCCCTTTACTGTCCCTGTGTTATTTCCTCAGCAACACATCGACCACATGATAAATGTTATGTCTGACCTTCTATATTTGTTTTCCTTCCTCTTAACTGTGATTTTATTTCCCTTGTACTGAGAAGACGGAGCGCAAAGGGAAGGGTCTGGGCTACACAATGTCTCTGTTTGTGTCCGTCTCACACACTCTATATCTACACAACATCAAATTTCGCGCCTAATGCACATTTTTCAATAACTAAATAAAGCAAGGACCACGCTGAGAGCTCTCAGCTATGCCCGAGGTGGGAGCTTCCGTCCATCACACGGTCTCCATCCGATCGGAGAGTTAACTGCCACAGGCCAGACTAGAGTCAACATGGCCACAGCTCGCCGGGCCCTTTGTGCCAGATCAATATCTGCAAATAATAAATTGGCTCCCAAAGGGGCGCACAAACCCCCGCAACACTGCCCAGGAAAGTCCACAATTGCTGTGTGACTTAATAAGTCAGGTGAACGAGTGCGCAGGGGCACATCTTTAGCACTCTATAATAGAAAACTAATGGTGCTCAAATCAGCGCTGAGGGCACCCTGAGGGTTAGCTAATAGGGCAAGTTATAACTGTCATCCCTCCCAGAGATCTCCAAAATCTCCCGTTCAAACAGGCTGGGGCCGGTGCACCTTCATGGAGAGAGACATATTACACAGGACTGGGGAGTTCCTTCACTACATACTCAGCTGATAACTTAATTAAAGCGGGAATAGGCTGAAGGTACAGGAGTCAACTCTGACATCTCAAAACAAATCAAACACCCGTTTTGAGGACGCGGTAATGGGCAGATGTGTGTCAGACAGCGATAAAGAGCCATTTTGTAGAGAAAGTGACAGACAGACACAGAGAGTAGACCAGAGAGAACCGAGAGGAAGCAATGCCTTGTTTTACCTAAAAGCAATTTACATAACACAACGAACATCTTTTAATATAAGGTAGTCTACAAAAAACGGTCTATTTAGCTACACCTGACAGGACAATCTCTGTAGGCTACTGGCCATGGTCTTGGTCTCCCTCGCAACACTCATCCTCCTCCCAACACTCAATCTGTTCTTGTCACGGCACCAGCAATAAGAAGCCTTCACATCTTCACCTAGTTCTTTTATTACAAACATAAGTCTTGTCTGAGGTGACCAGTGCTCCCCGTTTACCGGCGACCAGTTTTTAATGGCCTGTCCCTGGCTAAAGCTGTCTCTGGACATGTCCCCAGTTATCCCTCAGAAAAAACAAAAGTAAATCAGCAATTACATAATAATCATGCACTTTTGTCTCATCTGAATGTACTGTAAAACATTTTCTATATCCCTGCCACACTAAATCTACTTCCATTCACGGTTATGGGATAGTTATTTCAGTGATGCGTTGAGACCAGTGTACACAGAACCATGCGTTGCATTGCATACTGGTGCTAACAAGGGCTCTGAAATGACAGCACGTAAGGGTAGAGAAAGAAAATGTTATCGGTTTTGACTGGAAATCTGTCTGTGTCGGTCAATGACCAACCTTCAGGACATCGCTCTTCACACAGCAATACTCAAAGGCTGCACGTGCCCTCTCAAAAAAGAAACACTCACTGCCTTGAAGGTTGTGGTTTGAGAGAGAAAAAGAGATATTCAAAAGTTCATGCTGCTAATTTCAATGAAACTGTAAAGCTTTAAAACATGGAGGCTGATTGGTATATAACCAGTACACCACAGATAACAGCTGTGCTTAGACAAGATGCAGAGCAGTCTTGTTCTAATGGGGTCTTAATGCTGGTTACCAATTTAGACACACTGTACATGTTTTGTCACCCGTGGTATATAGTCTCACATATCATGGCTTTCAGCCGATTGGCATCCAGGGTTTGAACCACCAGAGCGCTAAGAGTGCTCTAAAAACCACAGCATGGGTAATTATAAGCTTCAGAAGACATGCAGTGGACAACAGAGCTGCTGTCTGATATAGTCCTGCAGCCTGAAGATCGAAACTAATATAGTCATAAAGTGAACAGTCATAGAGAACGCATGACAAGAACTCAGCTAAAGAGGAAATGCAATTGTTACTTGCATTAATGAATGTATTATATTACAGATTTACTACGCAGAGGACCAGCAATAGAGTGTATACTGGATACGCTAGTCAGAATGTGTACGGTAAAAGTCTCTGAGTGGCCCACATGTGGGCAATTTTCATGTCCACCCACCTCCCTGGATGGTAATGAGCCCTAAAAACACAGCTGATCACTTATTTTGGCTGTTTGGGTCCTGTGGTCCAGGAACAGAGCTATCGCATTCAATAAACACACTTGATATTGATCTGCAGCCGCCCAGTACCAGCCAACCTCTTAGCGAGACTCAACAAGATTTATTACATCGCTGCATGCAGAGCAGGACACGCGCACATACACACGCACGCACGCACGCCCACCGCTGAGTTTAAATACCCCAATGATTTCTCGTAAACACAACCCACGCGGATGCCCAGCTCTTCGATCAGCGCTCTTTAATTTGACTATCCTTTAATCCCTGGCCCGGGGAGGAGCCATCCCGCTCCTGCTCCTCACTTCACTCAACGGTCCGGAGAGGCAACACTGAACTCACCCGCCGGCAGACACAACGCTGTCACCCAGCAAACTGGATGTGTCCTTCCCCACAGGCCACCTGATATATATTCTTGGAGAAAGAAGGTTCCGGAACAAGCGGCTGGAATGGAATTGGTACTCCATCAGCTTGGTGCCCCACATCGCCATCAAAACAGGTCCTCTCATGGTAGACCCAAAAAAATGAAGGGGAGAGAAAAACAAACAGTGTATTCCTTTTAATGGAGTAGAACTGTGTGGATCTGAGGCTCAGGTCTGTGTACATCTGTGAGTGTACGTGTGTGTGAGCATGCCAGTACCACTAGAAGAAAAAATGAAAGAACAAGAGAAGAAAAAGAAAGCCTAGTTCCTCATCATGCGCTTGTTAGCTTGTCCAATCTATGGCAATCAGTGGCGCTCCCAGGGGTTGAAAGACATGAGACGCTGTGGGGAAAAGGAAGCGAGCGCTGAAGAAAGATCAATACTGTACTGGGAAACAAGAAGTGTGGGCTATTTACTTTTCATTGATCTGATGATGCAGGAGAAACACCTCCGTCTGCTAGTAAATGGAGGGAATACGTCTTCTGTGGAGGCTTGGCAGTTTTTCTCTCTTCACCCTAAGGTCAGAGAAAATGCTACCGTAAAAACAACTAGGAACAATACAGAAAAATAGATTGCTGGGGCTAAGTAAAGTAATTAATCTGCATTAAAACGCTGTGGGAAAAGGCACCAACTAGCCACCTTTAAGTGAGATTTGGCCGTGAGTAGCTGTGGAAATCTGGCAGTAGAGAGACAGAGAGAGTAGAACAGGAGAGGGTGATAAATACCTCAGGCCTCAAGCAGTGCTAGACAAACACATTGTATTGAAGCTGCAGCTAGCTCTCCCACTGCACAGGGAAACACACTAGATTCATAATGCAGATGGCAAGAGGAAATTGAGGTTTTGAAAAAAGGCATAAAACACTATCAGTGTGCCATAAATATTCCCCTCCTAAGCTCTCTGGACCTTTTTTTACTGAGTGCATTTGGTGGAAACATTTATCGTGCCCACTACGTTCTTGTGATTGAATTTGCTACACAGATACAGCATCATTTAACGGTTGAAAGTACTGTCCTGAAAAATGTAAATGTTTCGTACATAGGTTGACCTTATCCCGCTGCTTTTTCACTGGGCCCTGCTTGACTAGAGATAGGCTGACGATAAGGTGAACCCGAGACACCAGACACAATAGTGGATCTCAGACAGCATTGAAGAAACACAGCAACTGAATGGACAGGAGCAGTCTGGGACTGCGTCATCAATCAAAGCATGTAGGTCTAAGCAGCAATATTTATTTGATCGGAGATTAGAAAAGATACACGCCTAATAAGATTCATACAAAATAGTATTATATTTACAGTGTGAATACCATGTTATCCTAATCCAATCCAGTTGCAGGTGTTGTACATAAAGAGACCTAAAGAATTGGACACAATATTGAGGTATAAAATATCTGATCAAAGACCACAGTAATGGAGGTTTATCTTTCTATTGTTTCCTGGGAACTGAAGTGATTAGTTAAGGCAGTGCTTTGGATGTCTCCTTAATGCTGCATGGGATTACGTTATGTATTATAAGTGTCATCGATTGGCTTGGTATCCCAGTTTCCCAAGGTTGAATCATCTGATGACATGGCCGGGATCAAATGTAACATGCTAGAAAGTCTATCACATGGGAAACAGTGCTTTATTATCTGTCCATATAAGTCTTTGATAAGTCTCCTGGTAAGTCTCGGATAAGTCTCCTGGTAAATCTTTGATAAGTCTCCTGGAAAGTCTTTGATAAGTCTCCAAGGAAATATTTAATAACTCTTCTGGTATGACTTTGATAAGTCACTTGGCAGGTTTTCTGTAAGTCTCCTTGAAAATCTATTATGAGTCTCCTGGAAAATCTTTGAAATGTCTCCTGGTAAGTCTTTGATAGACTCCTGATAAGTCTTTGATAGACTTCTGGTAAGTCTTTCATAGACTTCTGGTAAGTCTTTGATATGTCTCCGGGTAAGTCTTTGAAATGTCTCCTGATAAGTCTACTGGCAACTCTTTGATATGTCTACAGTACTGGTAAGTCTTTGATAAGTCTCTCCCAACATGACAACTGATCATTATTCTGTGAGAAAAAATGATTAAAAGCATCACATTACAACTATCTACTCTGCATTTTTCATTTTGATGCTTGAATGTGTGAGGTAATGTTCATGTTTGACAAACTTTTACGACAATGAATTACCAGCAAATGTACCGGCATCTTCACTCAAACACTTTACATTCGGTGATTTGCATGGCAGCGGCAAAATAAAACCCTTTTACTTGGATCCATTAAATGCATATTTTATTTCCAGACAGGCGAACACAAGCACAGCTCGAGACATTGCTCAATGTGTGAACCTCTCTTTTTTTCTTCCATGAAGAAGCCCCCATTGACTGTGTGGCTGTATCGCAACAAGCTGGCTTTAATGACTCCCTGAAGACCTCTCTATCCCTGCCCTCTCTCTCTCCCTCTCTGTCTCTGCCTGCCTGCCTGTTCGGGCTCCAGTTCAGCTGCTAATTAACCCTCTCTAATAGCTTAGATTACATTAGCTTTGAGCGCCTCGTCCCCTCCCCCGGACTCGCACCGCCACACAATGGCTCCTGCCTCGCTTTACAAATCCCCCCCTTCACGAGAGCACAATTATGAATTCAAACAAGTTCTTATCCACACTCACTCATCCAGGGACAGAAGCCCACCAGGCCCCCTGCCTCCTTCGCCCACCAGCCTGCCCCACGATCAGGGGTCTGAAGAGAGGGGACCACACAACAAGATCCTAAAGAGCCAATCGGAGAGCTCAGGGGTCACTTAGGTGTTCCGTTGGCCCAGTCACAGAAGCCAAGTGATAACCCTGCGTCTTAACATTCCAATTCAGCCCGGAATGGAATCTTAATTACCTTGGGCTGAGGAAGGACAGGAGGAAAAATAGGGTTTCTGCTCAAAGGAAGCCATGAGCGGAATTAGAAGTCGAAATGAATCACTTAAGCTGCTGGTATCAGGATTCCAACAAAGTATCACAACCAGATAAACAGAGAGCTGTATAAAAAAATTTATGTTTTTCATTTGGCGCTTCTCCCATACTGTATGTGAAACAAAGTTTCTAACAATTGAGAATTATTATAGAAAGTTAGGTTCATTGTAGGCCATGCTGAGTCAGAGAGCGCGGGTGACATTATGAGCACTTATGGGATCTTGTGTCTTAAAAAAGGAGAGCGCATAAATGTGTCAACTATGAATCCAATTCTGTCTTAGGTATGTTCAACCCCATGGAAATAATTATCTTCAAAGGCCAACTTACTCAATTTCTAAACAGACCACTGGTGTCCAATTGGTGGTTCATTGATGATCTTAATAAGGTCTGGTCAGACAATGATATAAAGTCCCCTCCCAAAGTATTGGAACGGTAAGGCAAATTCCTTGGTTTTTGTTGTTCACTGAAGACATTTGTGTTTAAGATCAAAAGTGTTCAGAATTGCAGCTTTCACTTCCTGGTATTCACATCTAGATGTGTTAAACAACTCAGGACATACCACCCTTTGTTTGAACCCACCCATTTTTCTAGTGAGCAAAACTATTGGAACATGTGACTGACAGATGTTTCTTGTTGCCCAGGTGTTGCCTTTTAGGTTGATTGTTCAAACATTAAATAGCTCTGCATGACTAGTCTAAGTTCCCATCCTTGGTTTAAACCTATAAAGACTGCATTTCTTGTTAAAGAGGATAAACCGACATGAAGACCAGAGAGCTGTCAATGGGAGAAAAGCAAGCCATTGTCAATCTGAGAAAATAAGGAAAATCGACCAAAGCCATTGGACAAACATTGGGCATAGCAAGCACAACAATTTGGAATGTCCTGAAAAAGAAAGAAACTACTGATGTACTGAGCAACAGATGTCAAACAGGTTGGCCAAGGAAAACAATAGTAGTCAATGATAGATATCGTGGGAGCGTTGAAGTAACTCCCAAATCAACAGCAAGTGACATCACCAACGACCTCCACAGTGCAGGGGTGAAGGTATCACAATCCACTGTTAAAAGAAGACTCAGACAGCCGAAATATAGAGGCCACACCACAGGATGCAAACCACTCATCAGCAGTAAAAATTTGCAAAGAAGTACAGAGATGAGCCTCAAAAGTTCTTGAAAACAATCTTATGGACAGATGTGACCAAGATTATCTCTGCCAAAGTGTGGAGAAAGAAAGGAACTGCTTATGATCCGAAGCATACAAGCTCATCTGTGAAGCATGGTGGATGTAATGTCATGGCTTTGGCGTGCATGGCTGCTTCTGGAACAGGCTCATTAATATTTATTGATGATGTAACTGATGATGGTAGCAGCAGAATGAATTCAGAAGTGTACAGAAACATTTTGTCTGCCAATTTAAAGAGAAATGCATTGAAACTAATTGGGGAGGAAGTTTATCATGCAGCAGGACAATGAGTCAAAGCACACAGCCAACAAATCAAAGGACTTCATCAGGGGGAAAAAGTGGAAGGTTTTAGATTGGCCAAGTCAATCACCTGACCTTAACTCAATAGAGCATACATTTCACCTTGTTAAGAGGAGACTGTCAGGAGAAACATCCCGAAACAAACAAGAACTGATAGAAGCTGCGGTAAAATCCTGGAATAGCATCACAAATGAAGAATGCAACAGTTTGGTGATGTCGATTGGTCGCATGCTTGAGGCGGTTATTGCAAGCAAGGGTTATGCCACCAAATATTAAATGTTATTTACTTTAAGATTATTTGTTCCTTTACTTTTTCTCACCTAAAAATGCTGTGGTCTAATACAAACAGTGATATGTCCTAAGTGGTTTAACACATCTGGATGTGTATACCAGGAAACGAAAGCTGAAATTCTGAACTCTTTGTCTCTTCTTTTGATCTTGAACCCCAATGTCTTCAGAGACCATCAAAAACAAAGGAATTTGCCTTACCATTCCAATACTTTTGGAGGGGACTGTAATCTCAGGTGCTGAGGTACAGTGACTCGGCTGACAGTCACTCATTAAATGGTAACAAATGTAATTTTACTGGATTCTCTTTGGGATGGAAGCTGTATGGTAAAAACTCACACCGATCAACATACAACAACAAAAAATAGAATACAAGATGTGGCGTGATTGTGAATTGATCTGTTATACTGTTTAAAGACATTTGTGTTGTGCTCAAGGCATGCCTTCGATGCTGTGTGCATGCACAGTTTAACAGTCCAGCTTCCATTACACTAATTAGGCCACGATAGTATTCAATCCAAAAGAGTGAGTGAGGGAGGGGAGCAATGTATCAATCAAAAGAGTGTATTTTTTACTTCCTAAAAGCACTTAGTGGTGTAATCTATGGATGATAATGCCAGCCGATATGCCCGCGGTGAAGAGGAAAAAAAATCTGAAGAAAGAAATGGATGTAATCTCCTAACGTCTGAATGTAAATTGGTACATTTGTAGTGAAAGGACATTCTCATGTTTCTTTGTCCGAACAAGTAATTTCCCTTCCATCCCTCAGCAATAGCAGCATTTTCTGCCGCACAGTCCACTCCGCTTTCTATTTCCACAGGTCGGACAGCTCATTTGCTAGACTCTCGGCTGAACTGCTGACTGCGTGTTTTAGACAGAGTGTGTGTCTGTGTGTGTGTGTGTGTGTGTGTGTGTGTGTGTGTGTGTGTGTGCGTGTGTGTGTCTGTTCGCGGGTAGAAAGAAAGCGAAAGAGAGTGAAGGAGAATGAGAGCGAGAGAAAGAGTGAGAGAGAAAGGGAGAAACGGGGTGGGGGGGGCACATTGTATCGTTAAGGCACTCAGAGGTCATTAGATGTATAAGGGCTCTGTGATGCAGGGTCAGGGCCCTTCTCCTGGCTGGACAGCAGCACAGCAATAAAACAAGTCCAATCAGCTGCTTCTCTCCTCTACAACATGTGTGGATTACAGCAGACTAGTCCATCCAGCCTTATGTATTTACTGACGTCACCGCAGCTTATATGCCAAGGACACACACACACACACACACACACACACACACACACACACACACAAAGCACAGAATGCCTTTGAGAAGGAGAGTGGCCTCATTACAGGGGGAAATGAAGTTCTTGGCTCGGCGTCTCACTCCCAGGGAGAACAGGGCGGCGAAAGCAGGTGCAGCACACATTAAGACCGTCCTTTAAGTGGAGGCCCACGCCTGGCAGTCGGCTCCGACCACAGTCCTTGGACAGAGACGTGAAAGCTTTCGCAGACACACACACACACACACACACACACACGGTTCTCTATCAGAGAGGTAGACATTTCAAAAGGGATGTGAGTGTGTGTGTGTGTGTGTGTGTGTGTATGGGGGTGGGTGTGTCGGGGGGGGGGGGCTATCCACTTTGTGTAACGACAATCCCCCCAACCTCCAATCCTTCCACGCTACATACAAACTCCCTATGAGTCCACTCAAGGACAAGGTGCGGCAGGGCCCCGGCGGTAAGTGGGTGGAGCAGTTAGCGGCATGGCGTGTTCATCAAGATAAAGATGGATAGCTTTAGAACGGACCAGCGGCTCCGTAGAGATGAATGGCCAGCTTGGCTTCTTAGTCAGCACTTTGGCCTTTCCCCCACTCATTGCCCGCTTTATCACGCTACGCCCTCCACACCCAGGATGGAGATTAGCCCTGCCTGTCTGGCAAATGGAAGCTGCTAATACCCATCAATCAACCGCGGACACCTCCAATCAGGGCAACAAAAACACACCAAAAGCCTCTCCGTCGCTCTATCGCCCAGTGATCTCTCAGAGAATCTTGGGTAATTGTTTTCTTTAAGTCGGAATGATCGGAGAGCATCGGCGTGGGTAATGAGAGAGCAATGCACAGGAGCTCTTTTTATGAAGAGAGGAAAGAAAGAGCGCGGGGGGGGGGGGGGAAATGAATGTCCCCCCCCGCTCCAACCATCTCATTAGACTAATGTTTTCTTATAAGGCACTTGAAATGTCAACGCATTCGTGGATTTAGTGTAAACTTAACTTCCATTACCTGGCAGGCATTAATTGCTAACTGAGCTCAGGGATCTTCCCCTGGGGGCCACTACATTGCCTTCCTGTCATCTGGCTAACTATTCTGTCTAGACCAACTTAGAGGCCCATAATCCACCACGGGGATCAATAAACGGCACATAATTCAGGCCCAATAATGAGCTTTCACTTCAATACAAGCGCCGGCCCCTCCAAAGGAACGGTAGGCGTAAAATGATAATGTAATTATTAAAAGGACAGACGAAACGAGGAAGCACTTTCACATGGAGAGGGGGCGAGCCCGGCTCAATTAGCCCAGCGTGCGGCTATCATTGTTATTGGAGACAAAGCTAATCAAGGAGGAGATCCAGGCATTCATTTCAGCAGGTAATGGAATGACACACTCCCCATGTTCTTCCTCCGTAGCCAGCCATGTGACGTCACAAGCCACAATGGATGTCGTGTTCACAATACCAGGGACAGAGATGCGACAAACCACAGTTGATGATGTTTTCACCTGACCAGGGACAGATGTGACACGTCACAGTGGAAGTAGTTTTCACAAGATCAAGCACAGAGATGTGACAAACCACAGCGGATGTGGTGTTCACCAGTCCAGGGACAAAGAAGTGACAAACCACAGCGGATGTCGTGTTCACCAGACCAGGGACAGAGATGTGACAAACCACAGCAGATGTCGTGTTCA
>JACXGJ010017267.1:0-11366 GCA_016801105.1 Esox niger
GGGGGGGGGGGGGCACAACACACAGGGGACATGGAGACTGTGTCAGGGGCCTGGTAATCAAGTAACATCTTTCCTGCAAGTTGACTTCATCCACATTGTGGCCTGCAGGAAGAATCACGTGAAGATTTATGTTCAAGTGTATCAGTTTACTCTCAAAAAAGTAACGCTAATTGCTCCCAGCTTGTGGCTGTAAACCTATTCATAGTCAACTTAAAAAAATATATGGGTAAAAAACAAGTCTGCATCTCACAGGGTCTTTATAAGGTGATAGTGAGGGTCTGGTTTGGATCTGTCTCTCGGGACTAAGCATCTGGGTTCAACAGCCCGGTGGTAATGTGGTGGATTTCTCTAATAATAACCATGCTCACGTTTTGTGAATTCAGGCACAGGCCCTGTAAAACACTGAATTATAGAACATTTGTATTGGCGTCATTAGCCATCAGCGGTTGCATCCTGTTCCTTCTATAACTCTATAAACACATATAGTGAAGCTAATCTAGCTTTGTTTTGGAGGGCTTTTTAATTACCAACACATCAGTAATTTGACAATCTCATAACTAAGAATCACAATCTCCATTTAATGCTCAGAGAAATGGGTAATCCTATGCTAAATGGGGACATGTAACGCTAGTCACTCATTAAGAACCAAATGAACACACTCCATAGCTGTAAGAGAGCAATAAAACACATGATCTCTGTGACAAATGTCTCTGGAAAGGAACAAAATATCAAACAGTAACTATCAGCAAGCAGTTCTCAACACTCTAAGTGTCATACAGACTTACAAGCTGCTGTGCCAAAGTTCCAATCGTTTGTTTAGACAGCAGTACATTCGGGGACTGTGATGTCTGAAATACGCGCCAAACCCATAACACAGAGATCAGTTTAATGTGTTTTCCAGTAAGCAATTAAACCTACGGAGACAGATTTAACCTGTTGAAACTGAACAACTATTTTGTTTGATGATACTTCAAGAGGATTCTGCCATTATTCAGTCTATTTTGAAAGAGCAAAATGACTTAAGTCAGCTGAAGTTTGTAATGACAAAATCATTTGTAAGGAATCTGAAACATGTTTCTCTTGGAGCATATACTGTAGCTCTTGGCAAATACACTAAACATGATTAGGAAAACAATGAGAGTACCATAATCTCTGTAAGCCTTTGAGGATCCATGTTGCCCATGGTTAACAAAATAAATGGTTGATTATTAATATTAGACTTGATTGTGTAACACCCTCTAAAGTTAATCCACAGATTCATTGGCCAAAGTATTTTTACCTGGCCTCTGTATCCCCTGCAAATAGGAGAACCAGTGCTCTACTATGCAGAAAAGCTGTTACAATGGTCTGCAGAGACCATAGGGAAACTTGAATGGGCCTGCTGTCCTACCAGGGGGCTACACATTTCCATGGAACTTAATATAGTAAGAGATCTTTTCCAAATGCAATTTCCAGTTGGTGCATCCATCATACCTCGGTGAGGCAACAAAATCAGTAACAGCACCTACATTTTGTCAGTAACAGCACAAGTAGTTCTACTTAGTGCTAGTAGAAAAAGACAATCATGAGATGTGTGTATGTGTGGGTGTGTGTGTGTACAGGGAAGGGTTTAAAGAATGACCTGTGATGTATTCTAACGGCAATGGACTTAGTGAATGGAAATATAAGGTGGGATCAGCATGCTGGTAGTTCCCTTGGAGCCCTCTGCACCCAGCTCCTGGCCATCTTCCTCCACCTCCATCTTGCAGCCTTCTCTGGCCCATCTTCCTTGCTTCTGGCCTTCACCCAGTGCGATCCCTGTGAGCCCTTACTCACCGCCCTAGACGAGGTCTGAAAAGGAGGCAGGTGTATGTATTATGTTTATGTATGTGTATATTAATGATAGTGTATGGGTGGGGCTGGTCCAACTGGAAGTCCTCGGAAGATTCCGGTAACTACCAGATTCTTCTGGTGGGGGCATTGGAATGACGCTGAATCACGAGGTGCAGGCACGCTTCCGCCCCAGTATTTACACATTTCCTAAAGTTGGGCAGGGGGCCACCTTCTCTGTGCGAAAGGCTAGAGATCAGAGGTGGCAGAAAAGAGTTGAATTGGGGTGATGGGTTAGAACATCAGCAGCTGGGTTAGAACGTACGTAAGTCGAGTAGAATTTTTAAATACATCTCTTTTGAAGTTGTCTTAAGTATCTCTTACAACAAGCTTTAGTCCAGTTGAATCAGACTATGGAACATATCCATAGTCCTGTTTGTATAAGGAGGTGAGAATGCACAAATCGCACCAGGGTGCACCCGAAATAACCGCCTGTGTCCCTTTTGAATTAGGTTGTCTCTGGCGTATTCCAAGTACAATACCAGCCAAATGTTTGAACACACCAATACCTGGACACGATTAGTTTCCAGTAAAAAAGCAATCTTACCAAATTACAGGAAGTTACCTAAAAAGGCAGCACATTGGTTGCATTTGTTAATGTATTATGGGACTAGTAGGGCAATCGTCAACATTGTGCCAGCTAGCTACATTACAAAGAATCATCTATCACTAGTTAGCTAGCATAATGTGTAGCCCAGGAGAAGCGTGGTGCAGCAGTGAGGTGGTGCACGTCTCTGAAATGTTTGAGGAAGTCCCTAAAATGATTGCAATAAAATGAAGCTGTGTCAAAGCAAAAAAAAAATAACATCAAATAATTGTATTTTGTACACGCAGCTATATTGCACAGTCTAAAATTACTTATGTCCATGTGGATACAACACCTTTAGAATCGTGAATACATCTTGTTCTCGAAACCCACAAAATATGTTTTTTTGTTAAGAATCATAAATGCCACCAATTGTCTGGAAATCGTAGGTGTGTTTTGAAGAATGTAACAAGGATATGATAAACTGATGTCATACAGGTCAACTTATACATGGTTGGTATCCCTGACTAAATGGTTTCACATTTCTCTACCAGAGATGCTCATTTGTGCTTCAGTTGTTCAAGCTATTTCAGTGATGGGACTCTGTGGGTTTCACAAAGCCTCTCACTGACTATATATCTTGTGATGGATTAATGTGTTGACAATTGTACGTGACCTCAGGGAACAGAGCAACTCAGCAGAGGAACTGCTATGGACTTATGATAAAAAGTTCAAGAGTTCAAATGTCAGTAAGAATGTTACCATACCCTAAAGCAAGGTCAAACTACTTGACCTGACAGGTGTTGAATTCTAACGGAACTGAATAACAAAATTAGGAACTTGATCTATATTTAAAATAAATGTTAGCTGAATATAATCTTACTTAAGGCAGTATGGAAAATAGTTCTGAAGAGACTTGTGGATTTAAAACACAAGGACAGGTACGATATGTGCAAATATTAAAAGGCAGTTTCCCTTTCCCTGCAAACATCTGTTTTTAGTTCAGAACAAAATCCTATACAGATCTAATCAGAGTGAAAATCCCTCCCACTCAGAAAGTATGGAATTGAAAATGTATTTTAGACAATAACTTTACATATCAATTCCTGGGACATCTGACCTAAAAATTATTAGTAGTAACGGCAGGTGTCCACTATGACATGAAATTACAGTTTTAGTGTTTCGTGTATTATTATTGAAATGTGATAAATCATTATCAGACACAACTCATTGTATCACCATTTTGTCCTTTCCATTTGGTATGAAACTGAAAGATACTTGTCCAGTGAGGCAATCTTTTGTGAAGGAGAATTGTTCCTCATCTAGTCAAAAACCTCTTCTAATTCATTAAGAGAATTCAGGGAAGGAATCCTCCTGATAAGCAAAACGAGCTCTCTGTAAGACAAATTGTTTGAGTCTTATTCAGAATATGGCCTGGCAAATTTGATTAAATATGTTAAAGTTCAAGTCTCTAGTCAGTTCATTCATCTGCATGCATCTTCATTTTCTGGGAAAGTATGCAGCTGACTTGAACTAACTTTGAAAACAAGAATAAACAGCTTTAGAATAAACAGTTAGATCTGGGGTTAAATCTGGGGTTTATTAAGACAGATGAGAATAAGCCTTAAATGATTTAACTGTTTTGCTACTCCATATAAACTGTAAAAGGTAATAGTTCTAATTTGAAAAAAGGGCTTAAGGTAAGTGCTAAAATTATTGCTAATGCACATTAAAAATGCAGTTCCATTTATTATTATTATTTTTTCTTAAGAAAACATGAAATATACATTTATATCCGCACACTTAATGTGAATTGGGGCTATAACAGTGCAAAACACCAAAATAAACATGAACTGCTATATTTTAAAATCTGAACCAGGTGTTTTGAATCCTGAGAGCTGATTGGCTGATAGCCATCAATATATGATGGCTAAGAGCTGTTCGGCCTGATGCATTGTGGACCCGGACATGACTTATTGCACTTAAAAACTTGATAAAAACGCAATTAGAGCAGTAAAACGTGATGAGATGTCATACCCGTGGTATACCATGGCTGTCAGCCAATCAGTGTCCATGATTTAAACCAAACAATTTATACATCCCAATTTATGAGTATGACATCCCATGACTTTTAACTGCTTGTGTAAAAAGTGATTGTGTTGGTAACTGTTTTCTAATAGCCATAAGGCATCTCAAGTGTTTGTAGTTTATTGCCAATATACGGCAATGTGTCGTAACTAAGAACCACTCTGAGCCATGGTATATTAACAATTTACCATACTCCCTCGAGTCATATTGCTTAGGTGTACTGAAAATATGTAACATAAAAAAACAAATGTACAAATATACTGGAGAAAAGCCTGTATTTTCAAAATTGCCAATCCACAATATAGTTCCACGTAGAGCCAGGTTGACCATATTAATCATCATGGAGTGATATGGAATCTGGTTAAAGGTCACTTAGAAAATTAACTAGTAATCTAATGTCAAATATGTGAGGAATACAGTCTGCACTCTACTCAAACCTCTATAAATATTGCATGTTCAACTTGTTAGGGGAAAATGATGAAGGATATGCTGAAATTTATGATATTCCCACAGTCAGTGGTATCCAAAATGTTTACACAGGCCCAACTTTTATCTCATTTTGGCATAGACAAAATTATTCACATGTCAAGCTTACTATCTCTTGCAAAATAGATCTGCACTCCTAACTAAGCTTGAAGTCTACAAGAAGGAAAATTGCCAATGAAATTTTCCTTATTGCAGACGGAGGTGATTTGGTGTTTTACTATAGCCCTGGCCAACAGTGGGTGACATCACCACACTGGAAAACCTTAACATAAACATTATGGTTCCACAAATCTTCAGCTGACATCTGTGACTGGTTAAAGGATATTTGTGAATCCCAAGCAGGAGCCAAATTTCCAAAGTTGCAAAGGCTACTTCATATTATTATCAAAATAGATACTGTAGACAGCTGAGACAATCTGTAATACCAAGTTGAACTACTCTTTTGACCATCATTGCCTGGAGGCAGGACACAGATCATACACTACAGTTAGTTGGGACTGAACTCCAGACAAAGGTACGTTTATGGCCCAAACGCTAAGATAGGTGCGTTTAAGTTATCCTGCTAGATAATCCCATGTGCTTCCTGGAGACGGGTGTTCTATTTGTAGTTTTCTAATTTCAAGTGTTAATAAAATGATGTGTCAGTGGTATTCCAACATCCTTGTTCTAACTAAATAATTACCAGCCAAGCACTCGGTTTGCAAATATATAAAATCTTCTGTGGTACAGTGTGTAGAGGTGTACACAAATTATACATTAGCTAGAGTGGGAAACGCAGGAAAACAAAAACATTTACTCAATGAGATCTACATCTAAAAGAATAGAATTTCATGAAGATGCAGTCAAACAACATTAAATCATGAGGGACTCTATACTGAAGAATCTTAAAAAGCCTATCAGCCGATGCACATGGCTTTGATGTCGATCCTGACATGTTCAGCAGGAAGAAGACAATGTTTTAGTAATGCACGACATTTCCGCCATGCCTCCATTTTCGAAACAAAGGGCATTTACTATCAACACAGGGAGAAAAGGTTGGAGAATCAAACTTAAAGGTGAACTGATTAATCCAATGGGACAGCTTGCCCTCACATAAATTCACGTTTCCAGGACAACCCAGTGGAGCAACATGTGAGAAATGTCATCCAACAAAAGTAGGCGTTTGGCTCTGTAAGCCGAAGACATGGTAATACGTTTCTATGGTTGCCTTATTTTCTAGGTCAGTCACACACTGAGTCAATTCCTTGTGCAACCTTTCCAGAATAAAATAAATGGGGAAAAACATGGTGGATGATAGATGGATGACAAAATATACAGTAGAAATATCTCACATTCCTCATTCATACATTTGTTTAAAGTTTGGTGAGGGTTTCAAATGTTTACGTTTTTCTGGCCGTATTTTGTTGTTCCCCCTCTTGGCTGACTGCTCCCCAAGGGCTTGAATAAGCCAGCAGAAGCACCATACCTGTCCCCACCTGTCCTGCCATCTCAGCATTTCTTTAAATGTACTCAATTAGAGGACTTATCATAATCCTTGTGTTTATAGGACTTTAGAGAGCATTTTCATTGCGGGGGCAATCAGAGTTTACAAGGATACAATCATTAAAATAGGCTTGAGACAAACTAGTTTCTATCTTGCAAAAACAAAGGTGGCTTTGTGGCCACTGGCTCTTCAGTCGGTCGACGCCAGTTCCTTGGGAAATTAAATATCACGGATTCAATAAATGATGATTGAGTTTGGCAGCAGGCTTTCATACTGGAATCCATTCATTTGGAGATTGTACGTTTCCACTTGCTCTGAGGTCAGTGCATGAAGGGATTTTTAGTTATAAAGAAGAATTCTGATTTTGGCTCTCAAGTTTAATAAGTCTTTAGATCCAGTAACATGAAACTAGTCTCCAAAGTAGATAACACTACTGCTGTACATTCTTAAGAAATTTTGTTTTTCCATTGGGAACTCTGTTGAAACTGCCAAATAAGACTCAACAAATGTTATTATTTCAGTTCAAGAGTTTGAACCCCTAAGAGAACCTAGAAATGCACATTTCCATGAATATCAGACCGACTGTGAATGTTACAGACAGACCCAATGCCCTCCGGGGGCCAGGTACATCAGATTAAAGGCTGAAGGGAAAGGTTTATCTTATAAAGCAGAGCATTTCGATGAGGACTTCAAAGAGAATATGACATCAGTAGGCCTACCTCTGTTATATTTCACTGCTCGGCTTACTTGCCCTGAGGGACCACCTAAACCCACCGATCCTGAATCAATCACATGTACGACAAGCAGGGAGCTGAACAACTGGCTATACAGACAGACAATGCAGAGATTATTCTGTTATTTTCCTGACTAAAAATATGACCCGTGGAATAGGTCAGAATTGGTCTACCATGTCTCTGGAGAACTCTTTTAAGGGTTTAGAATTTCAACTGTGAACTGACATTGAGAAAGGTCAGAAAGGTGTGAACTGTCCTGTGATATTTTCAAATATTAGTTTCTCAGAAAAACCTTTTCCATCCTGACCACAGATGTATCCAAGGGATAACGTGTCTATGCGAGAACAGATTTCCATACTTGATGGCTAATGTTTTATAGGCAGGGCAATCTTTATCTGCAGTGAGGAAAGCCAAATCTGGCCGCAAGGAATGTCACACAGGAAATTACAAGATTAGCTGAAAGTATCTCTTGGCTAAACCCCATGTCCAGAAACAGTACAGTGAACATGGGTTTAGATGGGGAGCAGTCTCCAAAACACCAGATGTGGTGAAAAGTAAGCCGGGATTGGGGAGCACTAATATTTTATTTATGATGGTTGGGCACCTGTAAGGAATTTCACTGTACGTTAAAGCTGAATTGGCATACCGACCTCTTAAACTAAGCAAACTATCCCAATGAGGTAAGTCTTGAAAATACTTAAACAAGATCATTTTTTTTTTTTGCTGAAGTGGAGAACCTATTGCATTCAGGCATAAATCAGTGACTAGGGAAATTAATCAACACACTTGCTTATTGGGACATCGGTCAATATATACAGCGCTTGAAAAAATTGTGACCACTGCATCTTTTTCTTCCCTTTCCAAAAAAGTTATGAAGAAAAGTTTTGAGTGAGGAACCGAAGCGTTCAATTTGCAGTGGTCTCTTAATTTGAACCCTCACTCAAAACCTTATTTTTCGACTTTTTTGGAATGGAAAGAAAAAGGTGCACTGGTCTCTTAATTTTATCCGGAGCTGTATAAAAATATTGCTTTATATGTTTTGTACCTGCACCAAATTTCTGTATTTTTTTCTTGATAGCGGTTTCATTTGCAAAGCTGCCCAATTAATGGGATGCATTGGGGCATCCCATTAATTGTTTCATACAGTGCTCTAGTTCAGATAGGCTGTTTAATACTGCTCTGTGAAGCTCAGCTTCAGCTCTGAAGTGCAGAATGTTGCTACATCCTGTAGTCACTGTGTTCCAATGTCAACGCTTAACTAATCTTACTAGATCTGCATTTAAAGGACCACATGGGGAGCCAACTTGTGATAATGATTCCACATTATCACAAAAAGTAGGTGCGAAAACATATGTATTGCAATGTTCTCAATTCCCACGAAATTTGAAACTGTAATGTTATTGTGATTCGATGTTCCAAACAAATTGATAAGCCATGAGAACATAGGCTCTAACAAAGGTTCTTGCCACACCCAGCCCAAACGCAAATGCATTTTTGACTAAAACTAAAAGAATCTGTCGGTCTCTGTTTTTATGTATATTAACCAATCTGTGTTCAAATTTGAACTGTAAGAAAACAAGTGAGAATCAATTTTGAGGTTTTTCACTGATATCTCCCGCCAAGACAAAAACGGTTTCTTAGCTGGACTCTCTCCAGCTTTTACACAACAATAACTAATACATGAACTGCTTTATCCCATAAAAATAAAATATCATGTTCATTGATAAGGGAAGCGCAAAAGTATTGGTACCACAGCCTATTGAATAGTCCATTATGAAAAGTTAGCCTTTTAATCTATTCTGTACAGCCCTAATCCAAACAACCCAAAGATACAATGACATGTTTAATAGCCACATGAACAGAGTGTTTCAGTCAATACTAATTCAACCTAAGATTATTCTTAGATAAAAATCTATTTTGCAAGCTAGATCATTCACTAAACTCTTCCAAACAGTATTGATCAACATGTGAGGGTTAATGTTTTGGCAGACCCTTTAGGAACTTTACTCAGGGGTGACTGGGTCACAGGAAAGGTGTTCCATAATAAAGAACACCTAGATCTCACCAGCTCGCCTTGAGACTATGGGGTCAGAAGAAGGGTTAAGCAGATGTATTTAAAAGGAGCGGGGTGTGTGAACGAACACAGCTGCCACCTGCTGCAGAGCTAACACAGCCTGAACAAAGCGTGGTAGTGCTGATATCCCTGTGGTGGTATTACCCCAGAGGAACTCAAACTGTTTTCTAAAGAGAGCGTAGTAGCAACTACCACCACATGGAGAAAGGTGGGAGAAAGCATACATCTCCCGAGAAGAATATGGTCAAATCAACGAACTGACTTAGCAGTATACGGGTAGAAATACTCCAAGCACCAAACCCATTCAACCAGACCAGTCTCAGCTAACACATTTTTCCTTAAGAGCTTAAATCTTGATGCAAAATCATTGATGTTAATGGGTTTTCTTGAGTTTCCGTAATATCCCATTGCCTTCTTTATAGTCCCAGAATGTACTGTAATGATGAAATAAGCACGAAAAATGGAACATACATGTTTGGGGCCATTTGCATCACACTGCTAGATTTTATGACACCAAAGTTTCCAACCCTGACATATTTCAGAGCTTCCAGATGGTTGCTGGTACTTATCTCAGAGCCAACAATGGGTTGTTCTGTCCTTAAGCAAGACGGTTAACATAAATCGTTGCTGTAAAGAATGTGTTCTTAGCATACTTACCTAGTAAAACATGGTAAAAATTACAACAATACAGTAAATGTGACTACAGGCGAAATTGGGGCACAATACAGTGCTTTGAAAATGTTCAGACCCTCAGGATGCATTGAATTTGTTTCCATTGTTCATCCTTGAGATTATTCTACAACTAAATTGTAGGACAGCTGTGGTAAATTCAATTGACTTTGATTTGGAAAGCCACACACCTGTCAATATAAATTCCCACAGTGCATGGCAGAGCAAAAACCAAGACATGAGATTAAGAAATTGATTGTATAGCTTCAAAACAAGATTGTGTCGAGACACAAATCTCGGGAAGGGTACCAAAAGATTTCTGTAGCATTGAAGGTCCCTAACAACACAGTGGTTTGAAGGTCCCAACGAACACAGTGGCTTCCATGATATTTAAATGGAAGAGGTTTGGAACCACCAACACACCTCTTAGGACTGGCCGTCTAGCCAAACCGAGCAATCAGGGTTAAAGGACCTTGGTCAGGAATGTGGTCACTCTGACGCTTCTCCAGAGTCCCTTTGTGATAAAGGGAGAAATGTACAGAAGGACAACCATCTCTGCAGATCTCTACCGATCAGGAATTTATGGTTAGTGGCCAGACAGAAGCCAGTCTCAATAAAAGGCACATGACATTTGTCAAAAATTGCCTAATGGACGCTAAGAGGGCTATGATGAATTTCAACTCTTTGGCCTGAATGCCAAGCATCACCTCTGGAGAAAATCAGGCACAGCTCAAAACCTGGCTAATGCCATCCCTATGGTGAAGAATGGTGTTGGCATCATAATGCTGTGGGGATGTTTTTCAGTGGCAGGGACCGGGAGGCTGGTAAGGATCAACTGATACATGAATAGAAGAACTATAGAAAGATGCTTGTTTTTGAGTCCCAAAAGTTTGTTTGTAAATTCTATTCAGATTATCAACTGACTATCAGTAACATTTTAACTATCTACAAACCTTGACCATTTGTCAGGTCCTCGGGGCCTCGGAAGCCAAGACGAAATATCCAGCCTCCCGCCCCTGCCCACTGGTCCATGTGTCGGTTCCCCACCCTGAGCTTCCAGTGCCGGCCTACTGCCCGGAGCCATCAGTGCCACCCATAGAGGGGTGGGACAACCAGCCACTGACCCCGCCATCTCCGAAGTGGAGGTCTGATAAGCCCATGCAGTTGCCACCTCATCCCTCTGCTCCGGGGCCCTGTCCCGCTCTGGGGTCGGAGCCTCCAACTGTCCCAGTGCCGCATCCTGCTCTGGGAGCAGAGCCTCTACCTGTCCCGGCGACATGTCCTGCTCTGGGAGCAGAGCCTCTACCTGTCCCGGCGACATGTCCTGCTCTGGGAGCAGAGCCTCTACCTGTCCCGGCGACATGTCCTGCTCTGGGAGCAGAGCCTCTACCTGTCCCGGCGACATGTCCTGCTCTGGGAGCAGAGCCTCTACCTGTC
>JACXGJ010017268.1:0-11366 GCA_016801105.1 Esox niger
GACCCCGCCCCCCCCCCCCAATCTGTCCATATCACTAATGGCATCTCCTCCCAGGTGATCAAGAGGCGGAATGTGCGCCAGGAAGACAGCGGGAAGAAGTCAGAGCGCAGGCGTCTCAAGACGACACGTCTAAAGGAGTACACCATCAAGTCACATTCGTCCATGCCCCCCAACAACACCTACGTCAACTTTGAACGTTTCTCCCAGGTGCTGGAGGAGATCGCTGCTGCGGAGGAGGGGTTGAAAGACCTGGAACAAAACCAGAGGTTGGTGGATTGTTGGGGCGGAGAAACAGATTAACGTATGGTTGGCTGATTGGTAGATTTATACATGTGATAGATATATGTATACTAGATGAATTCAAATAAACCCCCCTTGTCCAGGTCTTGTCGAGAGGATGTGGCTGCTCTCCTCTCTATCTACGAGGAGAAGGAGGGCTGGTACAAGGAAGAGAACCAGAGCATCGCCAGCGACCTGGGTCAAATCCGTCAAGAGCTGCAGCGTACCCAGACCCAGCGCAAGCAGAACCAGGAGGACGCTCGTGCCACCATGTTAGCCACCAACGCACTGAAGAGGAAGTTTGGGCGTCTGGAAAACCGCTACGAGGTCCTGGCGGAGCAGGTGGCATCGGAGGTGCGCTGGGTGGAGGAGATGGTCAGAGGGATGGAGAGGGAGAAAGACTGTCTGGTCATGCCTTAAGACCTGTCTCCAGCCGGGCTCCTACAATCAACCAGGCATGCCTTCTACAGTCACAGACATTCTCAAACTACGTCTGCTTCGTTATGGGGCAGTGTGTGGTTGTGACCTGAAGGTGATATCCAACCTGGCTGGGGGCAGGTGTCAGTAAATGTCATTCTCATTGTCAAATCATGTCTGACTGTGTCTGTGTGTTTAGTACAGGTACAGTCACGACAAGGGTTGCGTGTCAACTAGTTGTAATGAAATATCCGAACTAGAGCCCAATCATAAGGGTTGATGCTGTCCCTCAGATGTGTTCAAGTCAAAAGGTTTGCTCATCCTGTATCAGGGAATTGACCAACAATGCTGGGTCCCTACCATGACTACACTTGAGTCTACAAAAGAGTAATATAATCATTTTAAAATAAAATATGTTTTTAATTTGTCAAGTAAATTTCCATTCCAGTATTTTCCAAATTAATGTATAATGTTAGTGTAATAGATTAATGTACAAAGGTAGTGTTGGTGAAATAAGCTGTCAGCTTTTGTAGCGTATCTTGTAAAGATGGCTTTACGGTCAAATGTTTGGATGGGAGTGTACATTAAGCCAGTTAGGTAATGACGGAGGGGACACAGATTGCAGGTAGCAGGGAAGTTGAACCCTTCTTTCTGGTGGGGAGATTTACATATGTCTCAACTGGAAATATCACCGCTGAGCTACAGGCTCTACTCCCAAGCCCTATAATTAATGGAACACATTGTTTTCTCTTGTGCCACAGCCTCAGTCTGGCTTGATACAGATGGCCAACTTCAAGTAAGCAAAATTCCATCAGGCCGTAACATGAATAATTCCCAGTTGACTACATAATACAAATTGCACTGACAAAAAGGAAATCCATGTATTATAAGGAGATCCTAGTGCTTTTCATATAGGGCTAGTGAACATGCATGGCACAGAATTTGGCCCAACATCCTTAAGTAACATCCCTTATTGTTCACCATAAGTTCCTAAAATGACTTGTTGTTTTGCAACGCAAAGATATACATGAAACAAATGCAAGCACTATAGTTCTCTTAAGTATGGAGAGAATTTATATAAATATATATATAGTTAAGATTTATAGTTTCTATAAACCTATTTTGCAAGTTGTTTGCTGCATTGAACACCGTATTGCCTATAATATAAGCAGATATGTACTGTAGTAATGTTTAGACATGGTAGTGAAAATACAGGTGTTGTGACTGTCCCTCTGAATGTATAGAACCTGATTCCCAGACACTCGCGTTTGTAGGCTAAAATGCATGGTTGATGAAGGTTCTCTACTGAAATAGTTTTTTTTTTGTCCAGGTCTTCTCTCAATCTGTGTCTGGGAAACTTGTCCTTTGAATACTGCTATTGCACATTAGCTTCAAACCAAATGATATGCATGATGTTAAACCTTCTATACAACATTACATTTTGTTTTTTTATTATTTTAACTATAATTCACACACTTCAGACATTCCCAAAGTATATCTTTAAATCTACTGTATGTATCACATTCTGTGTAGGACCGTAAAACCCTATATATTGGTCCAAAACATCTACATTGTTTTTAAATTTCAGGTCTGTATTTTAAATAAAGAAATTCAATGCTTGTAACTGGAATCCCTTGTGTATGCTTCTTTCAGGTCATTTATGGAAATAATCAAGGAAACTTCAAGTGTATATGCAAACTGCTGACCAGATTTAATGAAATCCCGATGGGAAGTGTACAGTAATATAGCTCAAGTTGACTGTGAGGTCAAACAGCTGAGTAGTGAATTGTAAGCACATACACAACCTTAAAGACCATTGAGTATGTAAATGTAATTATTTAGATAATGTATCAGTGCTTCATGTCATTACCAGTATGCATTTGTAAATATTTTTAAGTAAATGGTTTCAAATGTTACATTGACACTGTGCTGACAGCACATCAGTTACCTATACCACACTTCTTCACACTCCCTCCAAAACAAAGGTTGTCTTTGTGTTGTCATACTAAAAATGCACAAATGTATCAAAGCAAATAGTCCTTTAACGTGCAGTGTGAGAAATGTCACAAGGCACTGTGATGCTGTAGGAATCAACCGCCATGCCTACAAAATATGGATTAAATGTAGGTTGCATGTGATGTATAGTGAACAACCCTCTACAAAAGGATTTGTTTAAAAACCTGGCAGATGGAATGTGCAGTGATTGCTGCAGAGTGCACTGTACACTAGTGCTGGCATGGTCGAATTAACAACCAGAGAATCAGCAATGCTGCTCTGATTTCTTGGTCTGTAAAAGCATTGTAACCTAGAAGGAATGACTTGGTTTGGATTGAATGGGGGGAAATTTGGACCAAGTAAAGTGTGGTGATTTGACACAGGAGACTCCACTGCCATTAGGTGGGCGACCTTGCCAAACAATCAATTCTTATATACAGTTCTTTGTTTTTAGGCTTAGTACAAGATTACTGAGAAAGAGTATTTCTGTCTGGATCCTTTTCAACTGCTGCCTTTGATATGATCTCTTTCATTCCCAGCGCAACAACAGCTCCTGCGCCCTTCAACATTATGTGTCCATCCAAAAATTCCAGATTGTCAAGGAACTGCAGGAACCCAGTGATAGCCATACTGAATCTGTGATCCTTTGTTTCCCTTTTTGTGATCATTTTGTGGGCTGCATCTACTCACATATACAGTTTGGTGTAGCCCAGTGCAAGCTAGCCCAGCAGGTGGGTACCACAATGTGCCTGCCTGCTTAGCAATGTAGTTTTTGCCCAATCTGGTTTCATCCCAGGGCTTCCAGCATGTTAACTAATACGGCTTACAGCATGTTAACTGACCTCCATTACACAGGCTCTAACAGACGAGATGCACAGGGCTAAAGTAATGTGGGAGAAGGACTGGAAGTTCTTGCAGGAGGTGATAAAGCTGAGTCAAGAGAACCAAACCCGCCCTGAAGCAGGAGATGGGGGATGTTGCTGAAAGACAGAGAGACTAATGTGAGTTTCAGCCTGCAGGAGAATGTGAGTGTTTACATATTGCCTGTGTTCACATGTTCTAAATATATACTCTAGGTTGGATGTTGTTTCTGTTCTAAAAATAATGTTTTTATACAGGCAATGCTGAATGAGAATGACACAGCGCTTAAGAATTCTATTGGCCTACAAACCCAAACACACATAAACCTGTCTCTAGTTCTGACTACATAGAGGTATGGTAGAATTGGATTGAAGAATACAAGAACATTGTATTTAACAGTAAAGTCCCATTCAGACAATGTACAAGGGAGACCAGGGTCTTTTTTCATGTCGAAAAGTTTGACCTGTCCTCTTTCCTCTGTCTTCTCTAGACCCTGATTGGGACAAGTAGTCTAGCGTTGGATATTTATATTCATTAGTAGGGGGAGTGAAATAATCTTTTGTTTTTATCAGAGGAAGGTTTAAAAGCAGAATGTTATGCATCATTTTATCAGTTGCATAGCTTGGACAATAAGAAAAAAATTTATTCACTTGTAAGTATAATTACTTTGATTACAGTCCACTGGAGAAGGTCTGCGTCATTTTATAGAATGCATTTCATGCACGTTAAATCTCAACTGCCTTCGACAATTTTCAAAAGGGAACCATGGGACAACGAAGAACCTAGAAGTTGAGGAAATGTAATAAGAAAAACATTGCATTATAACTCTCGCGTTAACGATTAAAGAGTCATTGAAAATGTCGTAAATAATAAATGTGGTTTTGTGGACGATGTGGACGATGTTCGATGATATTAGATTTTGTATTTTTCCAGACAAGGTCAGGAGACTACAGTTCAAGCTGACACAAACTCATTACCAGTCCCGATCCTGCTCTGCTTCATTTGATGCTTCAAAAAGCCAGAAGGTGGGAGCGATGAGTCAAATGAAAGCCTGCGAATCCAGCAAACAATATTTGTTGACATAAATGTGAATATTCATTTTATATGTTCTGTCATGCTTTGTACTTCAGCGAACCCATTTGTGTTTTGCTCAGGTTAATTTGCACAAAAAATATTTGACTAACTTAAACGGTTCATGATGATGTCTTGGTTTTACAGTGAAAGAAGAGGTTTCAAGATTGAAGAAGGCAATTTGTGTTATGGTAATTGAAAACAAGAATCACTGTTAGATAACCTCACGTAAGTAGGCGTAACAAACCAACATGCCATAATATAATTTGCAGTTTGTTCACGTGTCGTAGTTCTTGCCTACTTTCTCTTAGGAAAAATGGACTGTTAGAGAAAAGTGATGGCTTATTTTAAAATGTTTTCGTGCAAAAAATGTAATAAAAATGTAAAAAAATATAAACTTGAAATGGTTATATATGTAATAAATTGTATTCACCTGAAATGAATATAAAATGTTTTGTAATTTACTACATATCCCATGTTTCAAAGGACGCAAAACCCGGAAATAGAATTTGTATTTTGGCTCAAGGAGTTGCAACCAGTAGCGTCATGCTGGCAACATTTGAGATTCTGTAACAACAATAATACTTCGGGTTTTTAGTTTTTGACTTCAAAATAAAAGTCCGCAATCAAACGCGATTTTAATCATATAAAATAATATATTCTGCCACTTTGCCTAGTGCATATTATAAAATTGTATTGTAGGAAATGTTCAAGAGAGTCTATAGAGTGATCATATGCAAAGAAATCATGGCACTCTGTATATATAGAAGTCACATAAATAGTGAAATGATGTCCACCTGTGTGCAATCTAAGTGTCACATGATCTGTCAGTACGTATACACACCTTTTCAGAAAAGCCATAGAGGCTGCAACACCTAAGCAAGAGACACCACCAACCAAACATTGCCATGAAGACCAAGGAAATCTCCAAACAAGTAAGGGACAATGTTGTCGAGAAGTACAAGTCAGGGTTAGGTTATAAAAAAATATCAAAATCTTTGATGATCCCCAGGAGCATCATCAAATCTATCATAACCAAATGGAAAGAACATGGTACAACAGCAAACCTCCCAAGAGACGGCTGCCCACCAAAACTCACGGACTGGGCAAGGAGGGCATTAATCAGAGAGGCAGCACAGAGACTGAAGTTAACCCTGGAGGAGCTGCAGAGTTCCACAGCAGAGACTGGAGTATCTGTACATAGGACGACAATAAGCAGTACGCTCCATAGAGTTGGGCTTTATGGCAGAGTGATCAGAAGAAAGCCATTACATTCAGCAAAAAACAAAATGGCACATTTTGAGTTTGCGAAAAGGCATGTGGGAGACTCTCAAAATGTATAGAGGAAGGTGCTCTGGTCTGATGAGACTAAAATTGAACTTTTCGGCCATCAAAGAAAACGCTATGTCTGGTGCAAACCCAACACAGCACATCACCCAAAGAACACCACCCCACAGTGAAACATGTTGATAGCAGCATCATGCTGTGGGGATGTTTTTCAGCACCCAGGACTGGGAAACTGGTCAGAGTTGAGGGAAAGATGGATGGTGCAAAATACAGGGATATTCTTGAGCAAAACCTGTACCACTCTGTGTGTGATTAGAGGCTAGGATGGAGGTTCACCGTCAAGCAGGACAATGACCCTAACCACACTGCTAAAGCAACACTTGAGTGGTTTAAGGGGAAACATGTAAATGTGTTATAGTCAAAGCCCAGACCTCAATCCAATAGAAAATCTGTGGTCAGACTTAAAGATTTCTGTTCACAAGCACAAACCATCCAACTTGAAGGAGCTGGAGCAGTTTTGCAAGGAGGAATGGGCAAAAATCCCAGTGATAAGATGTGGCAAGCTCATAGAGACTTGGAGCTTTGATTGCTGCAAAAGGTTGCTCTACAAAGTATTGACTTTAGGGGGTGAATAGTTATGCGTATTGACTTTTTCTGTTATTTTGTCCTATTTGTTGTTTGCTTCACAATAAAAAAAAACATATTCAAAGTTGTGGGCATGTTCTGTAAATGTAATGATGCAATCCATGTTTATTCCAGGTTGTGAGGCAACAAATCACATAAAATGCCAAGAGAGGTGAATACTTTTGCAAGGCACTGTACATATTGTTAAGAATGATAATGTGATTAAGGCGAATGGGATAGGTTAAGAATATTAATGTGATAAATGCGAATCTGATATGTTAATAATATTAATGTGATAAAGGCGAATGTGATATGTTAATAATATTAATGTGAGAAAGACTAATGTAATATGTTAAGGTTGATGTAAGCAGGTTAAGCTACAACAATATTGCCCTATAGAAAAAAATCTTCTATACGCCGCAGCGAATTTACTGTTGGAAATGTTCAGAATAGTGGATAGAGTAATTATTTCTATTAAATTACATTGTGGCTAATGAGATGGGTGGAGTAAAATGCCAGCAACAATTGCAAATGCACAGTGTCCCTTGATTTTTTTTTGTTTGCATATTATTACTCTATAGACTCTCCTGAACAGTTAATAAACTCAATTTATGTCATATGTTGGTCTCTTATTTTGATTCAAATGGTCTATTTTTCTTGACCCGGAAGTTATTTTTTAATGTTGCTCACAAGACGCTGATTGATGTTGCAACCTGTGGTTGCAAGAAAGTACAGAAGAAAGTATTCAGTATACCGTGCTGTTTCTATGTGTATGTATATACTTTTTTTGCAAATCACTCCTTTCAGCCTAATATGCTACTATACATACAAACCATTATTTACTTAATATTTATTGCAATCTGAATACGCTAGATAATTCTGGTTAGCAAGTTCGTTGGCTAAAAACGTTAGCTAAAGTGCAGCTGATATGTTGTTGTACACTGAAATGGATCAGTTGATGTTGGTTATGAGCAAGCATGACGTGTATGTAAATACAAAAGACTGAACAAAAACTGTCAGTTGTTAAGAATTTGTGATCGCATTTGGCTGTTGTTTAGAATGCATTGGTGTGGTAAGGAAATTAGCTAGTTGACAGACATGGCTTGGAAAGCAGTTTTGTTCCAAAATGTGTTCCTTATTTTTTTTGTCGCAATTTTAATAGTTGGTCGTAACTTTCAGATTTACTATTCAAATATATAACAAATTATTCAATGGATTATCTACGTTTCTGTATGCCAAGCCGTTTTAAGATTGAACTATTCCTGAATTTGACTTAATCCTTTAAATCACTATTGTATAACTTACATAGCATAGACCGCAAATGTGGAATTCTTATCTTCGGATATACGCTTGTCAGCACCTGTAGAGGCAACATAATCAACAAAGGCATTTGTATATTCTCGATGGAATCTTTTTGCCATTGCAGAGATTTAAAAGTGTCGCTATCAACAAACAAACAACAAATTAAAAATATTCATTTTCCCAGGTAACTTGTGTCGCTCAATATCTCGAAGTTACTTTAGAACGGGGATGCTGCCACCATTGTCAAATGTATTTTTAACAAGTTTTCGCCATATATCGGCAAACATTTTCTCAGGTGCTCACTACTTGTCTCTGAAATTAACATGGCATAACAAAAAAGAATACACCTGTTCTCTTGTTTGGTTACCATAGCTCATGATGATGAACTATGCCCTCCTGAGGAGCTGAACCACTGGAGCTGGCCTGACTCTGAACATGGATTTAGCAGAGGACCATACTTCCTCTTCCATAGAGGAGACCTCAGATTGTCCTGAGCACCAAGCAGCCACTCCACATCCTGGAGTTAGTCCTCTGTCTTCCACATACTGCTCTGTTGATGTGGAAGGGCATGGAACCCATCCTACTAGCTCACCACAAGAACCCGTTTCAACCAACTCTGCAAGCCTAGCTAAAACACCTGGTTTGACCACATTCTCCAGTTCAACACAAACGCCAATTTCAGCCAGCCCTGCTGGTCAGTCTATGACATATAGTTTGACTCACACACCTAGCCTGTATGAAACATCTGCTTTTACTAACCCTGCTGGCCCAGCACAGGGATTTCTTTCAACCAAACCTGCTAGTCCACCTAAAACCGCTGTTTCACTCAACCCTACTAGTCCGTCTGGACCCATTGGTTCACCCCATAAACAGAGCGCAGCTGAAAAGGGAATTGTGTCATGGCCCCAGGATAAACATTGTAACAGTGGAAGGCCACCAATACATCTGACTGTTTCTAAACATCGGACCGAGTCCTCTACCCATGCACACCCATGTCAGCAGCCAGCTACCCAAATGGACACTGTGAAAGTGACAAAGCCTCTTACATCAAACTCACACGTGCGTGAGGACAACTTCCAGGCACCCGATGCCGAAACAGAGGCTAGGACAGAGCTACTGTCTCCTAGCCCACCTTGTCCCGAGGATGGGTGTCTGGTACCTGAGGCCTCTGAATCAACATGTCCCTCCAGAGATTTACAGAGTCCTTCTGAGGGCCAGAGTAAGAACAGTCCCAACCTCTCAAGTGCTTCTGTCACACAAGGAGACCCAGCAAGCCTTAATGTTTCAACCATTGGTGAACACACAGACTCACAGGCCACTGAGGCCAGAGAGGTGGAGAATGAATCCAGACAGACATACAGTAACATTGGCACTGGAATAGTTTTAAGCAAACGTATCAAAGCGCAGAGGACTCTATACCAATCACCACTGCATCTGATAAGTAAAAAGAGTACTAGAAAAAAGGTCAGCCAGCCACAGAAGACGGACTGTTTACAGCAGGCTGACATTGTGAGAGAGTGTGTGAATGTAAATAGAAATTTACCCAGCTTTCAGACAGAACAGGAGACTTTTCAGTCAAAAAAGACTTTAGGAAAAGGGAAATATGTAGAAAGAACTCAGATCCGCAACGTAGGCCAGATGCAGAACACCGATCTGAGGCAAGAAAGTGAGACTGCTAGAAAGGAGAAAAAGACCCCCGTAAAATCTACAACCCTTAAGGTAGACACGTCACGTGGGACCACGAGAAAGAGGAAGTATCCAAGAAAATTTAAAACCCCTGACGTAGACCAATCACAGGATTCTCTAACAAAAACAAAACAGGTGTCTAAAACATCTCCTAACAGTAAGGTGGAGCAGTCTCAAGAGTCTGGAACTAAAAGGAAAACAGTGTCTAAAACACCTCCAAGCAATAAGGTGGAGCAGTCACAAGAGTCTGGAACTAAAAGGAAAACAGTGTCTAAAACACCTCCAAGCAATAAGGTGGAGCAGTCACAAGAGTCTGGAACTAAAAGGAAAACAGTGTCTAAAACATCTCCTAACAATAAGGTGGAGCAGTCACAAGAGTCTGGAACTAAAAGGAAAACAGTGTCTAAAACATCTCCTAACAATAAGGTGGAGCAGTCACAAGAGTCTGGAACTAAAAGGAAAACAGTGTCCAAAACACCTGGAACCCAAAAGATAGACAAATCACAAGAGGCTGATCAATCCCAAGAGTCTGTGAAAAAAAGGAAATCCACAAAGAAACCAAACAAAACACACCAGTCAGAGGAGACTTTGAAAATTGGGAAAAATGCGACTAATAAATCACAGAGGAATAAGATAGACCAGGCAGCAACCATAAAATCACATAGTCATTTAATTGCAAAGACACCGGTTGTTCACAGATCACAGAAGACTGGGAGAAAGAAGAAAAATACAAACAATTCAGAGAGTTCTCAGGTAGATTCACAGGAGACTGTGATAAATGAGGACAATAAAACATCTGAATCACAGAGTAGTACAGTAGACCAGGAGACTGTGATAAATGGGCCAAAGACATCAAAAAAATCAAAGGAAAAAGTACAGTCACTGGAAGAGCCAGTAAAAAGGAGGAAATATACTAGGAAAACCCCGAGTCATAAAGAAGTCTTCAAGGTCCCCTCCTCAGTCTCCGTGCTGTCTGCAGACCTTTCCTCTCCCACATTACACTCTCCCGCTGTCCCAAAGAGAAAGTATAGAAGAAGATCAGAGACCCAACAGTTGGTCTCAGATTTTCCCTCAGACCCTGTACTATCTGCAGAACTTCCCCCCAACCTCTGTCCTCCTGGCTTCCCCTTTTCCCCCAAAACACCTAAGAGGAGAGGCAGACCACTACAATCCCTGCAGCAGCTCCGTCTCACCTCCACACCGGACCCTAACCCTAGGTCCGGAGGAATCCCCTTTCCTGCCTCCCCGTCTCACTTGGGATTGTGCTCCAAGACAGAAGGCCTGAACAACACCCCACCAATCCTCCCTTGGAAACAGCAGGAAACTATTCCTTTCAGGAAGGTACTGTATGATTTTGATCTCTATCAACACTGATACAAAAAACTTTCACTTTACTCTATTCTTCTGTGAATACTACAACCTTCTTCACTCCTGTAAAGGTAAGTGTTTTGCTTGAGCATTCAGGAGATGAACATCAACTATGTGAATACAGCAATCTCAGTAGAAATTCCAAAATGTGTAATATTAGTCTACAAGTAATTTTGATTTCCTCGACTAGGTCATGTTTTTCAAGATTAAAATATGAAGTCTTTAATCAACCAGTTGATTGGTGGTGGTGGCGGCGCATGGCTACTGGCAATTGATTGGTGGTGGCAGCGCATGACTACTTGCAGTTGATTGGTGGTGGCGGCGCATGGTTACTGGCAGTTAATTGGTGGTGGCGGCGGCGCAGGGCTACTGGCAGTTGATTGGTGGTGGCGGCGGCGGCGGCGCAGGGCTACTGGCAGTTGATTGGTGGTGGCGGCGGCGGCGGCGCAGGGCTACTGGCAGTTGATTGGTGGTGG
>JACXGJ010017269.1:0-11412 GCA_016801105.1 Esox niger
CAGGCTGTTAGTGTGTTGTAGCTTTTGGAATGTGATGTGGAGATCACTATTAAAATGTTAGATGTGTGTTTGTGTGCACATTTTACTACTGGGAGTATGTTTGTGTATTGCTAGGAATGTTATTGTGACTGGGATGTGTTGCTGCAGCAGCCTGGTGGTGATTTGACTGACCACCAGCAGGGGGCACCACTTGGTCTAGCAGCTTCATGCTGGTCCTCTTCCAGATCTTCTTGATGACAGCCCTCAGCTCCTCATTGGCCTGCTCCAGATTACCTACAGCAGGAAAACACCAGACATGTCAGTCACTAGCAACCCTAACAGGATACACTACAGACAGGGTTGCACAGACCTCATGGCGCACGGGCGTGTGTTCATACAGTGTGTGCAGTGCAGAGCGCCCCCTACCGTCTGTTTTGATCTTCAGGGCGGTCCGTACTAACGCAAACAGAGTAGCGTTGAACATGACTGTACCGTCACTGTTCAGAGGCATATTCATGGCCACCAGTCTCTGACAGAGAGAGGGAGAGGTTTACTCGTGAATGAAAGAACACACTAATTAGAAAGAGGGGACAAGACACAGAGAGAAGGGGGAAGCAGATAGAGAGCAACCAAGATATGGGAGAGAGTGAAGGAGTAAGGAAGTGGAGGAGAGGTAAATAGAGGAAGGGAAAGAGACAAAGACAGAGAGAGAGTTTTAAATAGAGAGAAATTGAGATACATGGAGAGGAGAGAGATACTGGGAGAGAGGAGAAACAAGGAGAGAGAGGAGAGAAACAGGGACAGAAGGAGAGAGAGAAACGTGGACAGAAGGAGAGAAACAAGGACCAAAGAAAGGAGAGAAAAAGGAGGAGAGAAACGGGGACAGAGAGAGGGAGAGAAACAGACGGAGGAGAGAAAGGGGGACAGAGAGAGGGAGAGAAACAGACGGAGGAGAGAAAGGGGACAGAGAGAGGGAGAGAAACAGACGGAGGAGAGAAAGGGGGACAGAGAGAGGGAGAGAAACAGACGGAGGAGAGTACCTTGCAGGCCACTCTATGGGGACATAGTTTGCCAAAGCCCAGTGGAGGCTGAATACGTCGGAGAAGAGTGACCACGTCCAGGTGTTTAATCCTGCCTCTGTGCAGAGAGAAAAACCGTCCCAATCAATCACAGACAGTCTCAAACACCCATACCCAGAAGGCACTGCATCAACCTACTAAACACTTACTTGGCCTCTGGGTCGTACTCGGACCAGATCCTCTTGAACTCGTCCAGGTGATGGGGACCGAGGATTGACCAATCTCGAGTCAGGTAGTCAAAGTTGTCCATAATGACAGCCACAAACAAATTAATAATCTAGTACCAAAGAACGAAAGAGAGCAGAGCAGGTTAGCGGCGTAGATAATGCTAACGGTATATGAGTATTCTGTGTCATTTTGTATTAATGCTGTTTATATTTATGTTTTGGCTGTGTGTGTGTGTGTGTGTGTGTGTGTGTGTGTGTACCAGGAAGGCACAGAGCATGTAGAAGCTGATGAAGTAGATGTAGGCGAAGCTGGCTCCACAGGTGTACTCCTCCCCAGGGTTATATTCAGACTCTGGGTCACATAGCTTCCCAGAAACACACGCCAACATGATCTCCTGCCACGCCTCACCTGTGGCACACCTGGGACGGAAACACAACCCACAGATACCTTGGTAAAACCTCCTCTCATCACCATTTCTCCTGCCCTGTGTCTTATCTGGGCCAGAGCTGAGATAGCTTTAGTCAAAGTAACCGTGAACTTGTCACAACCTGTCCATGCACATTCACAATGCCATTTTTGGATGAGGACTTAAGGATACACAATACATTGTTAATCAAGTATATGGGAGAATTGACCACCACATGCAGTCTCTTTGTCTTCAATCTACTTAATTAGATTAGTTAACCTACAGCAGCTGCTTACAAAAAGTGTGTGCTTCATTCATTATCTTTTCATTACATACTGTATCCGACCTAGAACAGCTGGGTGCTACTCTGACCCGTGACTGCTACCGACCTGAAAAGCAGCAGCACGGCCTGTGGGAAGGTCTGGAAGTTATTGTTCCGGTTGATCTGGGTTCCGTCCACCATGGCTACCTTCCCAAACACCTGAAGCAAACATTAAAGACCAGTTTACATACTGGGTGCTGAACTTTGAGGCTGTGTCTCACAGCCTCACAGTCACAGCAGTTTGAGGCAGTTTGGGGCTGTGACAAGTTTTTAGTTTTTGTCAGTTGTGCACAAAGATATGAGATAGGGTGAGAGAGGGGATTGTACCCAAATTGAAGTAGCTGTTTAGTAGGATCATGATATTTTCCATAACATTGCATGAATGACTGCCTGACACAATTTATTATTATATTTATGATTAATAGTCAAATTATGAATTACTTAGAAACAGTTGTCATCATACAAATGACTTGTTTGTTAGTGAGCCAGTGTTGCTGAGGCAAAGTAGGCCCTTCATTACAAAACACCAAGTTACTAAATTAGGATACAACTATGAGTCATTAGCAAACTGTTGGTTTAGCATTATACTGTTGGTTACTTTAAACCTAACCTTCATCTGGGTGATCTGTCACGTCTTGGCTATACCCCTAGCCATCTCTACGCTGGGCTGGGGGCCATAGTCCGGACCTGACAAAGAGATGCCTCTAGGCATCTCTACGGTTGTTTTTGTTCTCCCAAATTGGAGGCAGGTTTTCATCATTGCCTTCCAATTGGGGAATCCTACTTAAGTTCAGTTCTTGTCACACCTGGGGTGGAGTATTGTTTTTGCTCGCTGCTCAACGGCAGTTGGTTACATCTTTGTTTTGGTTTTCCTTTTTTACCACATTGCCTCCACAACTGTGACATGATCACAGGGATATGTGAATTAATCGGTTAACTGATCTGAAATGATCTGTACACTGGTTGCATTTGTCAGATTTATCACATGACTCGTTAGGCAGAGAAAAGCTGTTGCTCTCAAACTTTGTCTACTTAGTCAACAGAGTCAGATTACTGGTTAAGGGATAGATCAAATAGGCCGATAGACGGAAAGTTTGCAAAGTGATTTCATGCACCCTGTAAAAGTAGTTTTAGTATTTTTAAAAGACAAAAATAAAGTAGTTCATTTTGATACATGTGGCTGCTGTATTTTTTAGCTTATTTTGATACACATACAATTTTAAAATACATATTTGATGTATCTATGCCCATCTCTGTGTCTGTAACAGCAGTCTGTGACTCACCTGCATGCCAATAACAGCATAGATGAAGAAGAGCATGGCGATCAGGAGGGCAACGTAGGGCAGAGCCTGGAAAGAGTAGGAGGGAAGAAAAAGGCAGAATTAGACAGATAGAGGGTGAGGAACAGAGAGAAATGAAAAGTATGACAAGGTGAGAGAGACAGAGAGAAAGAGACAGGGAGCAATAAGGAGAGAGACCGTGAGGTTGAAGAAGACAACAGTCAGTTTAATGCCATTTATAGCCTGGTAATGGATCGGTCAGTTAAATACATTTATAGCCTGGTACTGTAAGTTCACAGGGATGTGTTCTGATGGGGGTAGTCTTCCTCACCTGGAAGGACTTGATGAAGGTCCACAGCAGGGTGCGGATGCCCTCTCCTCTGCTCAGCAGCTTGACCAATCGCATGACTCGAAACAGGCGGAAGAAGGTGATGGAGATGCGAGCGCTGTCTTCTGTGTTCTACAAGGCACAGAGACAGCTTCAGAGGACTGGAGTGTGTGTGTGTAGTGTGTATACAGTAACTGTGTGTGTGTACACAGTGTGTGTGTGTGTGTGTGTGTGTGTGTGTGTGTGTGTGTAGTGTGTATACAGTAACTGTGTGTGCGTACACAGTGTGTGTGTGTGTGTGTGTGTGTGTGTGTGTGTGAATGTGGTATTTGTACAGGGAACCTGGCTGTGCTTCAATGCCTGGACCAGCCCTTAACAGTCCTCAAAGCAGCACATGCATGTCGCTTCATGTTGAAATGAAGTTTAGCTGGATACATGTGAGCTGATCTGCGTGTCACCTAAAGTCTCCCTGCTGAGTGGTCAGGGGTGTTATGGATCAGTTAGTACTGTCATTTGGGGGATGCTGCTGATGTCATGAAAAGGGGGCAACGTGGAATAATCCAAGATCAAGTTAGCATTATATTTTCCATGAATGTGAGCATCACGGAATGGACATCTAGAGGGAAGACTTTTTCTGAAAGCCAGAGAAAACCTTGACCCTATTGCTAGCTGGGCAGGGTTTCCCAGTCCTCTCCTCTGGGAAGAGCAGCCTGTTCACACATTTGCTGTGGCCCTGATCAGGACAGGTAGGGGAAACAGAGTGAGGGAACTTCAGAGTTTATTGTAGAGAGGTTTTGAGTGACAGAGTGGCAGGAGTCAGCTGGAGTGGAGTAAATATGTGTGTAACTGGTGGAGAAGCTGGTAGAGAAGCTCTGCCAGGAACCCTGTTATACTAGAGCCCTGCGGGGGGAGGACAAGGATGGGTACATGCTGTAGGAAAGAAGACCTTGCCATTACTTGACTGGACACATTAGCGCAAGCATGGCACCCTCAGTCCAGAGTCACTGCATGCAGAGTCACAGTGGGATCGACCCCCCCGCCCCCAGAGAGGTCAGCCAGCAGGGGTCAGAGGTCACATCAGAGGCAATAACCCTGAGCCCAGGTGTCATCCACGGGTCACCGCTCCACGCAAGGGGCACATGGCATGGCAGAGACCATGCAGTGGTGTCAGAACTACAAACGTGAGGAGGAGCGGACAAACCCGCCCTCACCGTCGGGGAAGCACACTGCCACGTTTGACTTGCCGACACCCTCTCCTTCCAAATTATAACATGACAAATAAAGAGAAATAAGCCAAAGCAAACAAACGCAAACAAAACAGTTCAACCAAAAGCAACTGGAAAGAATCCAAACCAAACCGATTTGATAGAAAAACGAAAAAAAAGTACTTTTTAATTTCATAAATTAAAAAGGTGAAGGTATAGAAGAGGCCATGTGTAAGATTAAATAGAAAGACAATAGAAATAAAGAATAAAATCAACATGAACCAATGCAAACCCAGAGAAGGGAGGGCAGTGCCATGATAGGGGGCAGAGCAGCTTACCCCCAACTCATCCACCTGGGGAGCCTCCGTTGGCTTTAAAATCAAAGACCTGTGTTAATGACTTACACAACGTTATTACAACCTTGAGGTCTCCCTTATACTTTAACACATGAACACAATATAACTAACAGACGCACATACCATTATAGACTCACACGTAACTACAAATACCATCACTGCTCTTAAATGAAACTTACGTGACGTTTAAGACTGACAGAAAACATTGTCGCCACACATGACGTTTATACAACGTAACTCTTGATGTTTAACATTGAAAGACTAACTCACAACTAAACCACAATTGCGATGTAACGGTAAGGACACACAAAATGGAATCTTTGCGCTTTAAGCGTTTATGACTGTCGGACAACATATTTGTAACGCTTGACAACTTCTAGGTGACGCTTACGTTGGATTTGAGACACATGTAACATCAAGACAATATAACACTTAGGCAACGTTTAAGAATGAAACACAACTTTATCACTCCCCCTGTGTAATGGTAATGACTGATGTACTACATTATCATAATGGTTTAAAATAGCTTGCACAGCAAATAAAGCTTGTGTCTTTATATGGGCAAAAGAATCCTAATGCTGATGGAACGTACAGTCATATGAAGAAGTAAGTACACGACACAGAAAGCTGGATATTTTTTCACATATTTGAGCACCGATATTTTAGCTAAATTTCGAATAAACGTTGAGCAATGTTACCTAATTTAACAAATCACACATGCAAAAAAACACAGACACCATTTATGCAGAGAAAATAACCGTAATGCAATCTGTTTGTGCAGAAATTGTATGTACACCCCTACCTTTACCATGACACAAAGAAACCTGGCCTGCATGAAAGAAAAGGCCACTGCTCTCAATAAAGAATATTCGATTAGATTCAACTTTATTGTCATTGAACAGTACAAGTATAGTACAACAAAATGCAGTTAGCATGTATCCAGAAGTGTAAATACATAGAAGGGGGCAGAACATTTACACGTATTAACCATAATGTACAGTGGGGCAAAAAAGTATTTAGTCAGCCACCAACTGTGCTAGTTCTCCCACTTAAAAAGATGTAATTTTCTTCATAGCACACAACTATGAGAGACAAAATGAGAAAAACATCCAGAAAATCACATTTTTTATGAATTTATTGGTAAATTATTGGGCAAAATAAGTATTTGGTCAATAACAAAAGTTAATCTCAATACTTTGTTATATACCCTTTGTTGGCAATGACAGAGGTCAAACGTTTTCTGTAAGTCTTCACAAGATTTTCACACACTGTTGCTGGTATTTTGCCCCATTCCTCCATGCAGATCTCCTCTAGAGCAGTGATGTTTTGGGGCTGTCGGTGGGCAACACGGACTTTCAACTCCCTCCAAAGATTTTCTATGGGGTTGAGATCTGGTGACTGGCTAGGCCACTCCAGGACCTTGAAATGCTTCTTACGAACCCACTCCTTCGTTGCCCGGGCTGTGTGTTTGGGATCATTGTCATGCTGAAAGACCCAGACACATTTCATCTTCAATGCCCTTGCTGATGGAAGGAGGTTTTCACAAGAAAAAAATCACACGATACATGGGCCCATTCATTCTTTCCTTGAAACGGATCAGTCGTCCTGGTCCCTTTGCAGAAAAACAGCCCCAAAGCATGATGTTTCCACCCCCATGCCTCACAGTAGGTATGGTGTTGTTTGGATGCAACTCAGCATTCTTTCTCCTCCAAACACGACAAGTTGAGTTTTTACCAAAAAGTTATATTTTGGTTTCATCTGACCATTTGATATTCTCCCAATCCTCTTCTGGATCATCCAAATGCTCTCTAGCAAACCTCAGACGGGCCTGGACATGAACTGGCTTAATCAGGGGGACACGTCTGGCACTGCAGGATTTGAGTCCCTGGCGGCGTAGTGTGTCACTGATGGTAGCCTTTGTTACTTTGGTCCCAGCTCTCTGCAGGTCATTCACTAGGTCCCCCCTTGTGATCATTTTGACCCCACGGGGTGAGATCTTGCGTGGAGCTCCGGATCGAGGGAGATTATCAGTGTCTTTCATTTTCTTATAATTGCTCCCACAGTTGATTTATTCACACCAAGCTGCTAACCTATCGCAGATTCAGTCTTCCCAGTCTGGTGCAGGTCTACAATTTTGTTTATGGTGTCCTTTGACAGCTCTTTGGTCTAGGCCATAGTGGAGTTTGGAGTGTGACTGTTTGAGGTTGTGGACAGGTGTCTTTTATACTTATAACAAGTTCAAACAGGTGCCATTAATACAGGTAATGAGTGGAGGACAGAGGAGCATCTTAAAGAATAAGTTACAGGTCTGTGAGAGCCAGAAATCTTGCTTGTTTGTAGGTGACCAAATACTTTTTCATTAGAGACAATTAACCATTGTGTTAAACTGAGTAACATTTCATATTAAGTTTACCTACACCACAAATAGCATCTAATAACTGTAAGGCTTTTGCCACTGGCCGTTTTAACAGCTAATTTGCCATTCGTGAATAATATTGATACGATAACTACTGTATCAATATAGGTGACCATAACAGACTTTTTCATCTTAGCCAGTGCAACGTTTTTCTATCCTGAACAGATATGCACCAGAACTGTTTAATTTTAGGATTGCTATTACGTAGCTACTGAAGGCTGCAACATGCAAGGCTTTTGTCTGTCCTGAACAAATGGCATAATGCAGCATATTGCATTTTGACTGTGACAGGAGTTGAATGCGGGACCTGTTGCTCAGTAGTCTGTCTCTAACCACTCGGCTATTTTACAAGGGGCAGTCAGTCAGTCTCACTCACTCACCCACTCAGTCAGTAAGAGACATTCGTCATTTTAGGCCGGCTCCTATTAAGCAGTCCGGCAAAAAGAGTGGGTAAATATTCAGTCGATTTAAGAGACTGATAGACAAATATAAGAAATGGCTACAATAGTTATTTTCAGCAAAAGGGCCAACACTAGCTTTTAAAGCTAGGGGTGTAGTTTTCCAATTTAGTTTTTGTTTAGTTAATATAATATAGTAATTCTGTTGAAATGTTTGCTAAATAAATAATTGCAAAATGCAAACTTTCAGGGAAATATTTTAAATTAGGTGACCTTTGTCTGTCAGTATTGAGAAGATGACATATTCATATGTCCAAATATGTACTTTCCAGAGGTTGTACTAACTTTTTCACATGACTGTACTTTTTCACTGACAGACTTATTATAATGCTTATGGATTTAATGTTGCAAACATAATGTTAAAACAACTATGCCAGGGTTACAAAATAGTGATTATCACACAATACATTCCACCGATGTGTTGCCACTCCAAACGGAATATTACTAGTGCTTCTACAGAAGACAACCAATCCAAGACCACTAATAACCAATACTCTCTAAGTTAATATGTTGTTGTTGGATCTTGATTTCTCAGCATCCAATATAAACTTAATCAACCTTCTCAGTTTTTCAGGACATGCAGGCCAAAATATCTCACACTTTTGCTTTCACACAACCACACACACCCACACCACACACACACAAACACACACACACACACACACACACACATACACACACAACCGCATCACCACAACTTGTTTTAAATCTTTGATAAGCAAAGGTGCTGTAACACTTCAGTATATCATATTACAAGGATACCTCCCACAGTATATGCTCCATTAGAACACAGTTATGAGACCTGTGAGGAAGGGTGGACCACCAGATGGTTTCAGATGTATGACGTCATAGTAAAAATCACAGAGATGCATAGAGAACACAATATTGTGTCAGTAACATTATGGCATCTGTGACAGCATGGGCAGTGTCATTAAGGCCATCTCCATTTGAGAGAAACTGGTTTTCTTCTTTTGATATTTAATTAATATCGGTGACAAATAGCCACCTAAACTGCTGGGATTTTGGATGAAATCAGTGGTAGTACTTTATTCTGGCCACAAGATGGCACACAAAGCTTTAAAGTAATTCATGGAACTATGCAAACCACTTTGAAGAAAATAAAGATCTGATCACTGGTCATTTGCTAAAAACCAATATAAAACTCTAAATTTACCACATTTAAATGGTCGAAGACCTCAATGGAAATGTCCATACAGAAATACGTTAATTCCACGTAATGTTATGTCTATACATAAGCACGGGAAAAGCAGCTCCAGACAGACACGGCTTCGGTTCATTCGTCTTCCGCAGCGCGGTGGCTCACACCGAACAACAGGAACGATATGAGGTGCAGAATGAGCAGGGAATCATAACACGTGGAACAATGAGCTAGGGGAGGTTTTTTAGGTTACCCCGGGCAACCAACAGCGTTTGATGGAGCATGCGTGCAGCACTGCCACGTTGTTGCAGACAAGCACTGCACACACAAGGCAAGCACCAACAGAGAGGAAGTGAGAGTCAAGGGTGACATCTGATAGCGTCGCACGCCGCAGCCCATGCATGTCAGCAGTCAGCCTCTTGCATTAGAGTCGCACCAGGGGGCGCTCTCACTATCCAGTGCAGGGACAGTGAAAGAGAAAGAGCGAAGAAGGAAAGAGACCGAGAGGCTAGGGAAAAGAAGAGAGACTGTCGGGGGGAGGGAGAGATAATCAAAGGAAGGGTGGGGAGACAAAAATAGAATAGGAAGGAGACAGCAGCGAGAGAGATTCAGTGACAGAAAGAGAAGGAGAGAGAAAGGTAGTGATAGAGATGGACATGCACCTGACTGACGGCTACACACCTGCACCTGCTCTACACATGAGCTCCACTGTGAGCTTTAAGAGCTCACTACACAGGAAGACAGAACAGAACACAGAGACAATCACTCACAGAGACACAGACACAAGATCAACAAAGAACCTAAGATAGCTACAGATGCCGTGTCTTAATTTGATCACCCTGTGACAGCAAGCATTTTCTTTCACAGCGCAATGCACAAATTTGCAGTATATCCAAAATTTAGACGGTTAAGCCTTACATTTGATCATTTCCACTTTGTAATTTTAGGCTTGATTTGGCCAAATCATATATTTCATATGTTGCTGCAGTATAATATTTTGCTGCGGGAACCTGTCGCAAATTAAGAAGCAGCACCTCTGATACATTCATTGAACCACAAGTGTGACAGAGATTCCAGTCATGATAAATTCCATCAGACCTGCTGATTGGCTTAGAGGGCAGAGGTTCTGGTGAGAGGTTCTGGAAGCTTTAACACTGACTATTAATTCATTTAGTAAAGCTGACTAAAATAAATTCCATATACATTTAGCTACATTGGCTGTGTTCACATTTTAACTGTAATCCTGATTAAACCTTCTTATTGATTGTGCAAATTTTATTGTTTTGCTAAGCAGAAGCAGATTCTACACAACCTTGAAGAAAGAAATAGAATGTAAATATATTTTCTATATATATATCCCATATTTCCATCTTCTTTGTGTGTACATTCTGACCCATTCTATTTCTATCTTTCCTGTTGTGCAGGGTGAACGACATGCCAGAGCACAGCTCTGAGCTCCAGGGCCATTCTGTCTGGAGGGGGAAACAGAAAAAGAGCAGTATGGTGGGAGAGGCAAATGGGACTGACCGGTGCAGAGCCAAGCGCCATCTGTGGGTGAGGTGGGCAAAAACATTGGGTGGATGTTAGGCACGACGGGATGGGAACACTTGACACTGTCCCAGCATGCATCAGGAGATGATGTACACAGCCGACAATGATTGGGTAACAACAAGTCAAGCCACAAGTGAAATGGGTAGCTAGGGTATACATATTCATATAAACATACATGCCACTCATCCTAGATCAGAATATAAAAAGACCAACTGAAGTAAGTGTCTGATCTAGTCAACCATCGATGGAAGATGAAAATGGGCCTCGCAAGGTCCTCTATCAAAGGCCTTGTGAAAGAACATCAAAACACCAAACAACACGTACACAAAACCACATACAACCACACAAAAAACCAACCATACCCATCTACACACAACCACATGCAACCACACACAATAACAACAATACCCATCTACACGCAACCACACACATCCACATGCAATCACACACAACCATATGCAACCACACACATCCACACACAATCACACACAACCATATGCAACCACACACAACCATATGCAACCACACACATCCACACGCAATTACACACAACCAAATGCAACCACAAATATCCACACGCAATTACACACAACCATATGCAACCACACACATCCACACGCAGTTACACACAACCATATGCAACCACACACATCCACACGCAATTACACACATCCATATGCAACCACACACAACCATATGCAACCA